>VZTL01072328.1:2327-18054 GCA_013400535.1 Scopus umbretta | reverse complement strand
TTTTTAACTGGAGTGGTAACCAAAGTACATCTTGCTACTTTTACTGGTGTCTGAGTTTGGAGATTTGTGATGATATTAGTATGGTAGGTCCCTTATAGTCTATGGAATCATACAGTGTAAGAAAGTAAAACTGGAGGGAGTGTTACCTCGTGGGAACACACATGCAATCATACATGTTTGAACTTCTTTGTGTTGAGTGCTAATTGGATGTTTAATTTGTGTTTGTTTTTTTCCATGCCAGGCTAATGGCTGAGTGGCGATTTTCTCGGGGAGTTAGGGAACAAACCAAAGCTTTTCTTGATGGTTTTAATGAAGTTGTTCCTCTACAGTGGCTGCACTATTTTGATGAAAAGGAGCTGGAGGTGAGGTTTTTCTGTGCAACGTTTTTACCTTTTGCAAAGGTAACACATATGGAATGATTAAATGATGGGTCAGCTTGAATCTCTCATCTGTGACATGCTGCATTTTATAGCTTCTGGAACACTGAGAATTTAAAAGGAGCAGTGGGGGTGAATCATGGTGAAAAGCCAGCATCTATTGAGTCGGTGTTTTGTGGTGTTCAGCAGCTGGGAATTTTAGATTCCATCCTCAGTATTAAAATGTGGTTTGCAAGTTTCTGTGAAAGGATCAGAATATGAGGTCACAGATGGATCGATTAGTCGTAGGAATTTTTTCCCTCTGTGGTAGATGGGTAGAATTACTTTGTAACAGATGGCACAGAAGTTGGTTCTGGTGTATAGTGATTGCTTAGTTTCACTTACATAGTCTAGGATAGGTTCTAGGGTTATTACACGTTAAGAACAGAAAGTTGGAGGAATGAACAAGGTTTGAAACTGCATTTTGCAGATCCTCAGTATGTAACCCAAGGGCTGATAACAGGAATCGCTTGCATGCACCATGTTTACTTAACAGTCAGCCTGACCTATGTTCACTGTCGAGGCTGTGATTTGGAGCAGGGACAAAAGGCTCTGTAGTGCGATGCTTGTTTATGTCTGTGAGACCTGCCAAGGTTCCCTGTATATAACAAGCAGTGTTCTGAAAGCTTCTTAAGTTAAATGAGAGTTTTTCCTGTGAAAGGACTTTGATCTATCTTATTTAGTATTCGATTTTCTAGGAGGCTTTGCCTTTAGCACTCTCAGCTTTCATTGCCTCTCGTAATGAATACTTTGCAGACTTATACTTTGCAGTGTGTTTTATCTTTACTAGTAGTAGCAGTAGCAGGAATGTAATCATCATAATCTTGGAATATGAAGCAAGGTTTTAACAGGATAGGTAATATCCTCTTGAATATAAAGCTTCCTTATATGGGAAAGGTCATACCTTTTACTATTGAATTATTAGTTGGAAGAAACTAAGTTTCTGGTATGCGGGCTTTCAGACCACTTAAATACACTAACAATTTTGGAGGAGTTCTGTAAACTTAGGATAAAGAACAATCTAACTGTGGAGTAAAATGAAGATGTTACCGGTCCTTTTTTGGGAGCAAGAACTTCCATTTTTGCTGCCGTGTCTCATAGAAGATGCAAAATTAACTCTTAATTTTGTGTAGACATGTATGTTGTGCAGTAATCATTCTCTTTTCTAGGTTATGCTCTGTGGTATGCAAGAAGTCGATTTAGCAGACTGGCAGAGGAACACTGTTTATCGTCATTATACAAGGAATAGCAAGCAGATCATATGGTTCTGGCAGGTGTGTTGATCAGTAAAATTTCCAACTTCTTTAGATTTTGTTTTGTAACACAAATGACATGTGGAGTGGAGGAATGCCATCTGAATGAAGGTTCTCGCTGTTTCCTTTCTTTTTTCTTTTCAGAGAAGGAGGATTACTGGTTCTTAGGGAGCATACTTTAGGGTGGGAGGTGGCAGCTATATAATGTGCATTGTATTTGGATGGCTGGGTCATGAATATTTTTTCTATGTCTTGTCTTACTGATTATACAATGATAGAGTTTTTTGTATTCTTAGCAGTGATCTACCTTCTAAATGTTCTTCTGTGTAGTACACCTGTACATCTGAAATGCCACGTATTATTTATGATTATTGTCATACTAACTGTGCCAGTCCAGCACTGACTGGTTATAACTCACATTTTAATGAAGTTGGCTAAGAATTATTTTCAGAACAAAACCTCCAAAAATGCTATACAGGCTCCCAGTTTCTATGAATTTCCCTAAACCGAAGTCACAGCTAGGCAGTTCCTGTCTTGTGATAAATCAGCATTTTAGAGATGCTTTTGACAAAGTTCCTGTAAGATAATGATGCAAATCAGTTATTTCCTAGCTTATTTATATTGGCAGAATAATGTAAGGTCTGAGGATATGCTTGGTGCTGAAAGAACTGTAACCAGAAGTTCAAGTAACTCGGATATGGTTTCAACATTTATAGAACAAAAATACTCATTTTGTTATCCAGGTTTTACTCAGTCAAAATTCTAGTTGTATCAGTGCCCCCTCTCTTGCCGAGATGTTCTCCATCTCCCCTCTCTGTTCTTGCTCTTCCCTTTCCTTACGGAGTGATGCAGCTGGTATGGATGGTGTTTTCTCTCACTGAGACTCCACACGTAGTGAATACTTCAGCCCTGAAATACCCAGAGCCTGTGGCTAGGCTATTGCTGTGTTGAATCAAAATGGCAATAGTCTTCATGTACAGCATTGGCATGATTTATATTTTAGTGTAGAATAAAATAAAGTTTCTTCTTATTTGCTGTTCCCAGCTTTCACACTGTAATGGCCAACAGTGCATATAATCTGAAATCACTGTCTTCTCCCTCCACCCAATTTTTCTGAACTGAAGAAAGGTAAACCGTTCTCAAGGTGGTGTCTTTTTAAATGGAATTATACTTTTTCAACAGTCTCGTGGGGGTTTTGTTTTTCTCCAGCTATCTTAAAGATTTTTATTAAGTAATTTGAATTTCTGTGCCTAGTTTGTAAAAGAAACAGACAACGAGGTTCGCATGCGACTTCTGCAGTTTGTCACTGGCACTTGCAGATTACCACTGGGTGGATTTGCTGAACTTATGGGTAAGTAAAAGATGACCAAAACTTTTATACTGTAACTGTTCCATTTGCAAATGAACCATGCTGCAAGCGTACAGATAGCAGGAACTTCTTGTACATCAGCTTAGCTCTAGAAGGAATTTTTATATCAGAAAACCCATGAATACATTTATCAATAATTAGGAAATTAGCTCGTTTCTATGAGAAGAATGTTTGTATCTTGTAATGATGAGTAGCACCTAATGAGCGCGCTCAGCTATATCCGAGTTGTGTCTTATGTCACATATATGTCTCGTGTGATACTTAAAAGGAACAGATTACACTTTTTAAAATCGTCTTTTCTAGGAAGTAATGGTCCTCAGAAATTCTGCATTGAAAAAGTTGGTAAGGAAACCTGGTTACCAAGAAGTCACACTTGGTGAGTTGTTAGGTATAACCTTTCTGAACCGTCAGCGGTCCTCTCTTCTAATCGTGCATTTACCAAATCAAATGAAATCTAATTTGCATCAGCTCTCTATCTCCATCTTCAGCTTCCTTGATTGCCCTGACATGCCAGTATTGAAAACTGTTCTGGTTGCCCTATTCTTAAATTTTGCTACTCTACTGTACACAGTTTGTCAGTATCAGATCTACCGAAAGTATGGTATCATCCTTCTTGCATAGAACTGAGAGGTGTTTCCCTAATTCTTTATTTTAGAGAATATTAAATAGCTGAACAAAAGTCATGTGGGTGTTAGGTATAGAGATACGCTTAATCATACAGTAGCATTATAGATGTATAGTCATGAGAAAAAGTAGTGTGAAAGAAACCACAGCAAACGTTCAAAACAAGGATGCTTAGCCAAGAATGCAGAAACTTTTTCCTGCCAGGCTTCAGACTATTATTGGCCTGGCATTCCCACACCAGACTGGTGCAACAGATACACAGATCAGTTTGCCGTGTATCCCGTGTGCAAAATGGACACACCTTCCTTTGGCAACACTGAGACCGTACTATTCACGATACTCCATTTTACCATTTTCTCCATCGGTGCTGTTTTTTCAGGTGATGATTGCAAGAGTTCAGCATGCCTCTTTGTCTAAGATAATTCTGGGGAAGGCATGGAATGAAATGGAATTTTGGCAGAAGCCTCTTAGGGCAGAGTTTAGAGTGGAAAACCTCCCCCTATATCCGGGCGTGCGTATGAAGGATAAAAATTCAGCTTTTTCATGCTTTTGCTGGAACTTGGAGATGCATCAAACTAGGACGATATTAAAATTCCTGGCGAACCTTTCCTTTTCTGAGTATTATAGTTCTGTGTATCTTGGGCTGTCTTTAGTCTTCAAAGGTTCTGGTTTTTGTCTGCTGTGATAACAGTCTTTTGTTTCTTCAAGTATTCCTCTCGAACTGTGTTTTCACGGCTCATGGAAATGTCAAGGCAGTGAGATTAAACTGATTGCTGTTTCTGCGTTTCTCATTATTAGATCAGAACATGTTTAACTTGTGCTATAGCAGTCGAGTTCTGTAGTGTTCTACATGGGATTTAGATAAACTTAACAAAATGTTGTCTTTTTTCTGCTCAGTTTTAATCGTTTGGATTTGCCACCATATAAAAGCTATGATCAACTGAAAGAGAAGCTGCTCTTTGCCATTGAAGAAACAGAGGGATTCGGTCAAGAGTAGAAGTGGCTTCTAGTCCAAAAGGAAATCTCACATAATAAAAAGGCCCAGCCAACTAAAATTGCACACTTAATTGTATATAAGCTTTTTGTTCTGTACAGTGACCTTTCTGGAACTCTAAAAGTATAGTTGTTCTCCGTTCTTCCACAAAGATATGCAAAACAGTTCAGCCTTTTCTACTTTTATTTATTGCCCTTCCAAAAGACCAGAAAAACCCCTCATAAATTTTGAAAGCAGACAAGAGACTTATTTAAAATATATATAAAAAATATAAATATATATACTAATAGGCTCTAGTTTTATAGAGCCTTCAGTGTATGAAAAGTTGCAGCCATTTAAAAGGGCCTGGATTTGCTTTATCTTGGCTTTATTATTCAGAAAAATGTTTAAACTGCTCTGTGTTCTCTCTTAAGAAACATCTCCAAGTTTGTTTTATTGCATGGCTGTTCTAAAAGGTGTTAAAGGCTTAGGCCAAACGTATCCTAAATATGTAGAAAGATGCTGCTGGTATTTGAGACGACAGAATATGTTGTTCTGTCACTTTAATTTTTAAATACGTAAATAGCTGATATATCCCTCTCTACTGATGTAGCCAAGGTCATGAATAAAGCCTTTACTACTTGCACAAGTCACATACAGTAAGATGAATGTGATTTAATGTTGAAAGGAATCGGTGCCACTGTTCTGACTTACCGTAGGAGCTGAACAGAATATTTTAATTCATTTGAGCAGCATTGAAATTTGTTTACATATTACCTTGGGTTATTACCACGAGGATGTTAGGTAATCTTCAAAGAAAAAATAATAATAAAAGAGAAAATACTACACATTCTCTCCTTGGTCTGGTGTCTTACAGGTTTCTTTTTTTGTGGTCGTGTTTTGTTTCCCTTTTCAATCCGTGATGTCCTTTTGACAACTTTGTAGAGTACATTAATGTAAACTGAGCTATAAGGATATACAAAAGGTAATGTGAACTTTGCTGCTTTCTATGTTCATCTTCAGTTATTTGATCTAGTAAACCCAAATAAAATGAAAGTTACATAAGCTTTGCACAGATAAAAATATTCTTAAGTATATTAAGAATACTCTGATTCCTCTTAAGTTCTTACAGAAATTCAGGTGTGCCTGAATTAAGTAAGTACATCTAAAACCTGTCATTCTTTTGCATAATTAAGTTTGTCCTAAGTGCACAATAATATAAAGCCATTTTAAAATTAGTTTTATTGGCATCGAGGGCATTTGCTGAACTGCAAGGATGTGTTTTTAAAAAAAAAAAAATCAACACCTTATTCATGTGAATTATATTAAATGCTCCTTTTGGCAAACTGTGCTTCCTTCTTACAGAGTAAAAACATGTTTAAAATTACCATTTGTATTATGCTTTAAATATTAACTGTAAATTCCATTACACTTAACACAGATTTTTTGTACACACATGATTTCTTAGAAGATGATTAAAAGCACTTCTGTAACATCATATTGCACTGTTAAAAGTGTACGTGCAGAAAAAATAGCTGTATCTGCTCACGTATCTTTCCAATACAGCAACTGAATTCTGCCAAAATTTTATTTTTCTACATATTGGATTCTCTTGAGGCTTTGTATTCAACACGCACAGCTTACTGCGGAGCTGTTCCTGTACATAGCTTTGGTAACACCGGTAATGCAGCGGGCCCAAGAGACTGCTATCTTACATGAACTTCCTGTAACAGATTCAAAAACTTCCACCACTTCGAGGGTTTTTCATACTAGACCAACTATCTTCTGCAAAACCATTCTCATAAATAAGAGTATTAAATTAATTTCAAGTGCAAATCCACTTAAATTACGACTTACGCTGGTTAGAATGGAGGAAGCTTTAAAAAAACCCCCAAAACCAATCGTATGTCAAAGGCCAGGCAACAGAAGTGTGCGTGGCTTGCCTAAACGACAGCGAGGAGGGCTAATACCAGAGTTGAACGTCATGAATTTGCACTAATGAATGACTTGGTGACCCACTACCAACTGCTGAATTTTGTGAATCTGTGAGTAAGTGAACAAAATAATAAAAAAGACAGCACATCTCAAGAATGTAGTTGCTTTATTGTTTTGACAATTTCAGCTGTCTCGTAACTGCAGTAGTTTTTCCTGTGGGCAAAGGTTAGTCAGGAAAAAATGAAACCCAGTGGCCTTCTGTACATGTATGTGACCTGCTCATTGGTTTCAAAGGAGTGACTGAGAGCATGGCGCTTAAGAGAAAAAAAGCCAAAACCCCACAACGATTTACGTACTTGTGTGTATGTGCGTGCTTTGGACTTTCTGGGAATGTCATTGGTGCTGCGTTGTCACTTCTCTTCCCGTTTGCATGCCCCATAATTCAGCTGTACCTGGGGGGGAGGGAAGGCAGTGAAGAGAGGGAAGGTGGGAGCTCTGGCGAGGAAACAGTATTTGTGGGTTCTGGGGTTCCGCTGGTCCCTTTCTTCCTGCAAGCAGCCCGGCTGCTCTTCTCTAAACACTCGCCAATCTTCACTTGGTACCTGCGTAGCCCTCCTCTTCGGGCAGACACGCGGCGTTCTGCAGCAGAAAAGGCGCAGAACCGAGGTGCCTCTGCCACAAAGCTACTAGAAGCGGTTCCGTGCACAGCAGGTGTTTTTGTAGCGCACGAATGCAGAAAATGCAAAAAATGTCTCTGAAACGCTACGTGTCATCCACCCCGGGAGTTTGACGTATCGAAGACTCATTTTGATGCTCTAATAGAAAAATAAGAATTACTTTAGTGGAGAAAACCATCTTTTAGTTTCCTGATCTGAGGCTAGAATTAAAGCTCTAGATTGTCTCACCTGTGGATTTTTACTATTGTCTCGGCACAGGCTTGGTTTCTCAGTCTAAGCACGTTATGCCCTTCTTCGTCTTCCTCCTATAGATTGCAATATCCTTTTCTATTAAAGCAAACACTAGGTATTTATAGTCAATTTGTTCAAGATTGTTAGACTTCCTACTGGCAATCCCATGTGTATTTGCCTACCATTTCTTCATTATTTGGTCCTCTTTTTCTGTTGGGTAGTCAGAATATATTGTTTGGAAAGTCTTTAAGTATTTTCTATGCTGGACATCTAATTTAGGCTAATTTATTTTTCTAGTGAAAGCTAAAATAATAGCAAGAACAAAAAGAAAGTTTTACTTTATCTCTACAAAGAGAAGTCCAAATTGTAGTCCCCTTCAGATCATGCATTCTTCCCATTACCATAGTCTCGGGGAAGGAGTGCATTTGTCCAGGAAACGCTGTGCAGCAACTAAATCCTCAGAATTCGCAGCCTCTCCATGTTCAAATAAGTATTCACATTTCACAGAAAGCTTCTCCCTGCCTATGCTGATAACACCTACAAAAGGTTTTAGGTGTTCCCTACTTCACTTTTTTTTTTTTATTTTTTAAACCACAGCACTTTTTGCAAAGTCAAACACTAGCATTTAAGTGTACTGGAATTAAGATTGCTTGTGCAGCCATAATGAGAAATCTGTAGGAGCATCTAATAATGTGAATGTGTATTACTCTTGAAGGCCCCTGAACCACACAGAAGGAGAATGGTCTAGAAAAAAATTGGAGGTTTATAATTATCATAGAATCATAGAATCATTAAGCTTGGAAAAGACCTCTAAGATCATCTAGGCCAACCGTCAACCAAAAACACCATGCCTACTAAACCATGTCCTGGCGTGCCACATCCACACGTTTTTTGAACACCTCCAGGGATGGGGACTCTACCACCTCTCTGGGCAGCCTGTTCCAATGCCTCACCTCTTGTTCAGTAAAGACATTTTTCCTAATATCCAATCTAAACCTGCCCTGGCACAACTTGAGGACATTTCCTCTCATCCTATTGCTAGTTACTTGTTACAAAAAGACCCAACACCCTCCTCACCACACCCTCCTTTCAGGAAGCTGTAGAGAGCAATAAGGTCTCCCCTCAGCCTCCTCCAAACTAAACAACCCCAGTTCCCTCAGCCACTCCTCATAAGGCTCGTTCTCCAGACCCTTCACCAGCTTCATTGCCCTTCTCTGGACACACTCCAGCACCTCAATGTCCTTCTTGTAGTGACGGGCCCAAAACTGAACACAGCATTCGAGGTGCAGCCTCACCAGTGCCAAGTACAGGGGCACGATCACTTCCCTACTCCTGCTGGCCACCCTATTCCTGATAGGAGCCAGGATGCTGTTGGCCACCTGGGCACACTGCTGGCTACTGGCTTATGTAATGGCCCTACACCTCCTTTCTTTAAAGTTATGCTAGTCACATTTATTATTATTCCTCATACATAACTTCTAGCCAAGCAGTGTAAAAAACTTAACACTGTCCCAGCCTTTCCCCTCCAATACACACCCCGCTTGTCCATGAAGCTCTTTATTCCCATGTAAATTGACAGACAGGATCACATAATGCAACAGATCTTCTAGTTGACACTTTAATTGAAATGAGGTGGAGGTAGCAGGTTTAGGTTATACTTTTATTAAAAGCTTCAATAAACCAAAGTAGTATTTGGTGTCTTTTTCCTATGCTGCTCAAACCTGAGGCACTGAATTCCCATTATCTTGGTTCTTGTTATATAGAATTAAGCAACTCCAAGGCTTCTTTCTGTACCTGAAAGAAATAAATATACTCATAACAAAAAAGTGCCAGGTAGTTTTAGGCTTTTCTAGCAGAACTTACCGTGCACGCACCCAACCATTTCTCCACAGTTCTCTAAATTCAGTTCTGTAAACCCTCCGAAGACTAGTCATTTTTCTCCTGTAGTTCAAGATGCTCCACACTTGAAACGTGAATGGGAATAAAACTACTTAAGCCAGTGCCTTCAGGGTAATTCACTTACTATATATAGTAAGCTTATTTGGGTTGAATATAGATGATTAGTTCTTGATTTGCTGTAGTCCAATAGTAGCATGTAGTAAGTTGTCCTATTTCTGACCGTAACCAACCAACCTGGGGTTTTCAAAACACCGGACAGCAGCTAAGGAAGTGCGAGAAGACTGTTTCTGTGACTCCCTTTGCCTAGGGATTCTGGGTAAAATCTAATAAAAATAGAATATGACCTCTGATACCTATATTGAAAGAAAAAAATCCAAACCAAATGAAAACCCCAACAAACTTCTGGCCTGACACAGCAAGCAGTGCAGACAAGGTAAGCCAGATACTGCAGATACTCGGAGGTAAAAAATATTCAGAAAACCTCCTTATGCCCACCTCTGCCAAATGCAGAGACAAGAATTACCATTTCTTTGCACAGGCCAGTTTCCTTTTTACTGGACTATCAAGTCTAGTTCCCAATGAATTTTGCATTTCACACGGTGACCCAGAGAATGGAAAGAATACCACCTCTCTCAGTTCAGCAGCTCTGCACCCTTCTAGGAGAAAAGGAAACAGATATTTGTACCAGGAGGCCAAGCACGGTTGCAGGGGATAAGCCGTTTAACAACTTGGCCACTGCATGAAAATCACCGCCGACTCCTTTTGCGTGGTTTCTAAAGAAAGGCAAGCTTTTGTGATCACTAGTTTCATGCGTGCCTCCAGCTACTAGTAACTCTCAGAAGAATCGACCAATTTCATACACACCCGAGACAACTACTCCTTTAGGCTATTAAACTCCTATACATTTTGCAAAGCAGTGGAAGAATGGGAACACTTCCATTTTTACTGAAAGGTGCTACTGAAGAAGCTCACTTTGGGAGGAACAGTTTGAGCCTTACTACAGAACCTACAGTGGGAAACCCGAGTAGTGTTTTTTCTGAGGTGTGAAGTGCCAAATCCTACCAAATTATTCCTTACAATTAGGATATTCAGAATGTCGCAACACATTTGGATGTTTTCTGTAACAGTTAAAAAATGATCTCACACTGCGGCTTAATGCAACATGAATTAGAGGTCAATCAACTGTAAGAAAAAAATCAACTGGAATCCGGCTTGGTTAGTCCTGATGCTAACAGGACCATTTATGAAAGACAACTGCAGTTGCTGTGGTTTATACTCGATGCAGTATTAGGTCTGAACAAGTCTCATGGATTATCCCCCAGGAAGTACGCTGTATGTGTTTAGGTAGGAAGCAGATCCCTACCTGTCCAAACCAGGATCCTTCCAAGCAGTTCTAAAAGGTAATTAAGTGCCTCGTATCACCTTAGCATTGGAGATAGGCTGTCAAAGACACATTACTCCCATTTCTCTCAATTTGGGGATAGTCTGGATCTCCCCCTAGGGGCCTGGAAAGGACTGCCATGGTAAGTTTTATGGATCTAGCAAGTTTTTGATACATCCATGTTTTTTTCTTCCTCCTGGTCACATGCTTTTTAGCCCTTCCAAAATACGATTTCTTCCTTTCCAGTTTTAGGCATATGAAAAGGTGAATCCATGCTCACACAGACGTAGGTTAGCTGAGGTGCCTGCCTTAACTTCAACACCACAGTTAAGGGTGGCTTGCTGTTGGCACTACAAAAGCATCATGAAGAAGAAAGCATAACAGTTCTTTATTGTAAGCAGAGTATTTCCAACCATTGTGTTCAGAGGCAGTTACCAACATACTCGACTTTTTTGGTGTCTGGGTGTGATCTGGAATACAGGTCCTGAACTATAATTTACTCTGAGAAAATACTCCACTGCCATGATGTCACACACGTTGGTTACAGTATATAATTGTATTACAGTTCTTAACTTCTTACCTGTTTGTCTTCTTCTGTATGTGCAGGATACTCCTTTGCTTTACTTAACCACAGAAGAGCCATCTTTTTATTGTTTAACTTCAAGTATGTCTTCCCCAAAAAGAGCAAATTTTTGCTGTAGAAATTTGGGTCAGCTGTATAGAAACAGAAGAAAAGCTTTCAATCAGAATGAACAGCATACTGTCAAAGCCACAATACAGTGTCACTCTTTTAAATACTGCAGAAAAGATGAATAGCGTTTTGGCTTTGGATCAGAAGGAAGCCAATGTAAAACTTCTACTCGCTAGATTTTGGTCTCTCATACAGTTACATTAGCTAGCAGCTTGTGGGTTAATATACTAAATGAAACGAGATTGTTCACAAAGAGCAAAGCGGTGATCTTAATGTGTAACAGCTTTATGTTGCGGATTCTGTGCTTTTCTGGATCTAGTAGGTGCAACAGGCAATACAACCAGCTTAGCAACTATAGGCAAGGAAATAAAAAAGCACATTGCCTAGCTTCAGACCACGGGCATACTGTTACTAGTTTAGCTTTTGCTACACAGGAAGAAAACTTGAAACTGTTTGTACCCGCATTTAACTTTTTTTAAGAAGAGATTTAAGAAGTTGCTTTTATAAAGCATGCTTTGGCTATCAATCATTATTAAAGACTAGTCTTGCCTACTTTTCATACTTATAGCACATGCTTTCTCTGCTGCTGGATCTAAGGTCAGGATTCAAAACATATGGAAGTGTTTTAGAGGCAAATTTGGCAATTAAGTCCACCACTCCCGTTCACAGCTGCATTACTTGACATCCAGGGGAAAATACATGATGAACTTTTCCTTTAAGCTCCACTGATGTAACTATATACAAACATTTCGTAGAACATTGTCTCCCTTTGTCTTCCTTTATCTTTCAGCTGTTCAGTTTTACTTATGGCTTCACTCTTGGAGAAATAATAGATCCATATTTTCTTTTACATGTGGACAGTTTTACTGCCAGTTAGATTGGCACTCTGATCCAAATAGCTTCTGAAATAATAAAAAAGTGTGCTGCTTCTGTTGTTCTATTTAGAATACAGAGAACTTTGGAACTTTTAAGAAAATTGAGAAGAAGTGACATGCAATTCTCCTTTTTGCTTGCTTCTTCCCCCTGCATTCCAGTTGAATGTCTTGGGGAAGAGTACTTTGTTACTAGTGAGGGTACAAATTTCACTTTAATACTTATTCTGAAAAGAACACTCATGTTACACTAAGTGATGGTAGTTAGCCTGTAACACACTTGGAGTATCTCCAATGAAACATTCCAACCTAACATTCTAGTGTGTTGTCTAGCAAAACAGGCTGATAGTTTATCAGCAGATCATATGCTATTAAGATAATAGCGAAAGCTACAGGTTTATTGCAAGTCATCATTCATAAAAGATACTATTCTGTCCAAAGAAGCTAGAAGTATTACCTTCCTCTGCCATGTGGAAGTAATGAAGAGCCTGCAAAAGATAAGGTTGTTGTCTTTAAAAATGGAGAATAAACTGAACACAGAAGTCAAACTAAAGCCTTATGCGCATGCTTAACATAGCTGAAGGGCTTTTGTCCACGGTGTTACTTTTATTAATTCAGCATGCTGCTTGATGGTTCTCACTCAATGTACAATCAGATTTGACATCTTCTGAACAGAACCGGTATTTATGCAGCTATTTCCTTGCCATTTCCTCCCTAAGTACCGTACCTTGTATTTGTCCCTAGCAAATTGGATCATGTGTTTCCAGTCTTCAACTTGTCAAGATCAATTTGCCTTTTATTTCTACCATCCAGCATATCTGCAGTTTCCCCCAGACAGTTCTCATGTATAAATTTAATAGATGAAACAAATCTTATGATTCAGGTCATTAATGTTGACAAATTCTTCAGGGAGAACTGATTCCTACAGAGCACCAGTTAGTATTCTCTTACTTAAGAATAAACCTTGATGAAGTCAACATACATTTTTCAACTAGTTTCCCATCCTGAACATCAGAAATTTCAGTCCATTCCTACCTCCTTCTGATGTTACTAGCTGGAGGGAAAGTACTATCAGAGAATGCAAAAACGTGGATGTAGCTACAAAACAGATTTTGTACTGAAACTGCAGAAGTCTTACCATTGTGGCTCAACTACAGGTTCTGGGACAAGTTTGATTCTTCAGCCACTCTTAAGTGCTACAGAACTCAATGCTGGGACTGGCACGATTCTGCAGTATTCAAAATCCTGGCTGACACTGTATTCTTCCAAGAGTGATTTTCAGCCAAACTTACAAGCTTGGCATTCCATTAAAAAGTTTTCTGTCTTGTTCAATCAGAGCTTAAACTGCTTCCTGTGTAATAGCAAGCAGCCTTCTACAATTACTTTCTAGTGACTCCTGCACCCCCCACCTTAAAGGAACAAAACATAGTGGGCCAGTTATTGGTTGATCTAAACAAACGAAGATTACAACAGCTGCAAACTTACCAATTACCAATTTAATTTTCAAGTTTCTATATATGTACAAGTGTTTAGATAAGATGCATACTGTGTTAGACACCCTAGAAGACAAACATCTGGACAGGATGTTTTAGGTTGTATGACAGCAGGAATTTTCGTAGCAAAGCCGAACAAAAATACTTTCAACGGAAAAAACCCACACCATATGTAGCCAGTGGATGAGAAGGTATTTGTTCATGCTAAGTAACAAAGCAAGCTGTTGCTTTTTGCAGTTAATATAAAAGGAAAAATTCTAATAGCCTTATCAAATACGTACACAGTATAACACCACCATATAAGTCATCAGCACTGGAACTAGTACAGACAGTTATCTGCAATAGAACATTATAGCAGATACAAACCAAGTTATTTATAGCTTGTTATTTTCTGCTGCACAATCTACATGAAAATTTTCACTATTCTATGTGTGCTATTGCTGAAAAAAATTAAAGATTATTATGTTTTTAGATATCCCTCACTCTCCTCTTGCATCCCCTTTTTATTAATGACAATTGTAAACTCGCAAGTCCACAGTTATTCCACAAGCAGAGGTCAGCTTTGTCAGGAAAATTAGTAAAAGTGTATCAGCGGCTTTGTGTGGGGAATAATAATCTGAAACATTTTCATATTGTACCTCTTGAAAGGTGGAGGTTGGTGGTGTGGCAAATAGTGTTGCAGCTATTTTTCTTTGGTACCATGGCATTTCAGCAAAGGAGTAACACCTGGAGCAAAAGGAAACATTTCTATATACCCTTCACATTTTTCTCTCTGTTTTCAAGTAACATTGTCGTAGCTTGGATGTCATAATTGTTGTTTCCAAGAGTCACAACAACTACAGCCCCTCTGCAAGTTCTATAAGCAAGAAGCAAGTTCTTATAACTCTACAACAGAACAGCAAGATGTCTGAAGTTGCTGCATAGCTCTGCTCAAGAAGTTTTGGTGTGTCTTTTACCGGGAACTGCTATTACATTAGACAAAACTGGAGACGGTTATTAACCATGAGACAGCTTTTGAGTTTAAATTATTTTAACCATTTATGTGTATCTGATATTGTTCTAATATATTTGCAAAAACAGGGCACAACTGAGTAATGTCATTGTCTTACCTCAACACTACCTTGTTTTTCTCAATTATTAATATAAAGCAGATCTGCAGTACATTCCTGAAAGACTCTGATCTATAAGAATGAAAATAAACCAAAGATCAAGCTACTGTGTTCCAGGCTAGGCCATTGTACCCTATTTTCCTATCTACTAAATAACAAAGGTATCAGTCACCTATCTGGGAGACGCTGACAGGATTAAACACTTGTTAAGTATTTCAAATACGTAGAACATTCCAGGTGTAAATGTTAAACAATGCTATTCACTTTATTACCTTCTGACAATGAGTACAAAAACATTATTCACGGTGTAAAACAGAGCACTCTAGAGGAGGTAAAAAATTACTAAACGCAAATATGGAAGTGTTTGGAGGAGAGGGGCCAAAGCATGGAATACACAGCCTGAGTTGAAATTTTGCCATCAGATGTGCCTTATCAGAAACGCCAATAAAAGAGGTTAAATCCAGGATAGACTTGAAAGGAGAAAAATACTCAAGAATTGGCTGATACCAAATCCCAGTTTCAGGTGAAGATACTCTGGGATTCAGAAATAAGTGCATTTAAATATACAGTATAGGGATATTGTAATAATCTCACATTTCTGATCATCTTTTCTAATTTTCCTTAGGAAAATGTCCTATCTCAAAACTGACCCTGAGGTTCATTCAGTGGTAGCATATGCTGCTGTTTAGAAATTTGGACTGTTGCAATTGTTAGGTCATGTGGGAATGAGCGGTGGATGCTGAAAAAACTAAGTTTGTAAACTAATAAAATAAATTCTGGATTGTAGTTTACTCTGATGCTCAA
>VZTL01072326.1:1324-13839 GCA_013400535.1 Scopus umbretta | reverse complement strand
TTTTTTTTTTTTTTAAGGAAAATTCAACACTTCAGAGTTGTGCAAGTATTACCTTCATTTATTTCTTAACTTACGAATTCTTCTTCATTGAGATTCCTAATTTCTCTTTTGAGAAGGATCTGATAAATGATTACTCTTGGTTTATTAGGACTCAATTCTGTAAATTTTCAATACATTACAGAATGTTGAAGTCACACAACTGGGATTCAAGTGATTCTATGTAATTTTAGGTGGTTTTGACCAAAATAAAGGTGCTATTGGTTGTAATAAATAAACAAATACAATTTAATAAAAGAGAAGATTAGTGACAGTTACTTAGATGTTGCCAAAACCTGAAGATGTTTATTGTGCCTTGATACCAACATCTGTATCATTACAGCACCCAGATACCTTGAATTCAGACAGAAACCCCACTGAGATTCAGGGGACAATTTTTTTCCCCTCCTATTTCACCTGCAGGATTTGATATGACATGTATGCTGATATGCAATTCCATCCAGCCATGGCTGAAAGAGTCTGCCTTTTTTCCATAATAGCTCAGAAGTGAGACATTCATCTAGACCTAATTCTTCTCCAGTTTTTTATCCCAGGATGTTGGAAGTGGCTAGGTAAGTGCTATAATCACCCAGCTATTCAGGGGAGACGTTCTAGCCTCTGTTTTCCATAAAATCCTTAAATACTAGTAAGAGTTGGGCACAACACTGAGCATTTAGGTAAATTGTCAATTCCTGGCTATCCTTTGAAAGGGCTGAAGTTCTTGCTGGGTGGTTCTAACTTCAGCACTGGACACTTAAAAAAAAAAAAAGTCACGTTAATTTTATGTAGTAAATCTGGCAGATATAAAAATTCATTGGTTCTTCCAGCAACAGCTTAAGAACAGTATTTAGCTGTGAAGTTACCTATGACTTGTTCTGTACTGAATCTTTTTCTTACACAGCTTTTGTTCACAGTATAATCCAAAGCCTGTTAAATTTAACAGGAGTTGTGTTGTTGCCTGTCTTGCTCAACTGGAGAGTTCTCTTCATGGTGTTTTAAAAGCTCTGCAGAAATACAAGCAGGAAAGTTTCAGTCTGAGAAGGCTGCTTGACATAAATTAATTATTGAACACATATTAATATTCATAAGGGACACAATTATCTGGGAAAGTCATCGTGATCTTATTTGCTGATTAGCAAAGAAAACACTGACATGATATTTTTTTAAGTTCACCTTGTTGACTAAAATTTGTGTCAATGAGCAAGTGCAAGGTTAAGATGGAATAAGAGGATAATCACACTGGTGAGGTAATAACTGCTGAAGTAAAAGTGATAGAAAAGCAACTGAGTGATTTTTCAGCAGGTAAGAATCATAGAGTCATATGATAATTTAGTTTGGAAGGACCTCTGGAGGTAGGTTGGTCCAACTCCCCCATCAAAGCTGGGCCAAATTCAAAGTTACATTCCTCAGGGCCTGCCGAGGACACTGCAGTGTTCGCAAAACATGGAACGGGAAATGCTTGAGCAAAGGAGGTAGATATAATTAGGTATAAAAGGCATATTTAAGGGTGGTTCTTTGGAGTTTCATTCAGGGAAAAAGTGTTTTTTGAAGTCATCAAGCTGTCCTCTTTGGCCCAGCAGTGTTTTTTAACTGGGTTTTTTTAGTTTGGAAAAGAGGAGGCTCAGGGGAGACCTTATCGCTCTCTACAACTTCCTGACAGGAGGTTGTAGTGAAGAGGGTGTTGGTCTCTTTGCCCAAGTAACTAGTGATAGGACGAGAGGAAACGGCCTCAAGTTGCACCAGGGGAGGTTTAGATTGGATATTAGGAAAAAATTCTTTCCTGAAAGAGTGGTGAGGCATTGGAACAGGCTGCCCAGGGAGGTGGTGGAGTCCCCATCCCTGGAGGTATTCAAAAAATGTGTAGATGTGGCACTTCAGGACATGGTTTATTAGTCATGGTGGTGTTGGGTTGACGGTTGGACTAGATGATCTCAGAGGTCTTTTCCAACCTTAATGATTCTATGATTCTATAAAAGTGAGATAAAAGGCCAAAATCTTATCTAAAATGAGTGCTTTAATTCTGATCATAAGGGAAGGTCTCCCAATTTTTGCTAAAATAAACCTCAGACTTCCTAGAAAAATGGCAGTGATTCAGGGCAGCCATGAATGTAGTAAGTAGCAGCAGGGTCTTATCTAACAATTTAATTGAATAGTCAGCATCCCCCCAAATTCTGGCTCACTTAATGAAGGGCCACTGCAGAAGTAGCTCACAGGAGACACCTGCTGCAGGTCTCCAGGGATGAGAGGAGAGCTTCGCAGCACAAATGTGTAGGAGAATGGCCAAGCTGTATCAATGTCTTCCTGAGACCTGGCGTGTGGTGAGCAGCAGCCCTACATGCAAACATCATGTAATGAAGAGCTGTGCTTCCTGCTCACATGCACACCTCCTGACACATACGTACACTGCTCTCCATCACAGATATTAAAGCCAGAGAGCACTAGTTTATTCACATTCCTGGGCAGGGTCACCACCTCAAAATTTTATCCAAGATGCATTCAACCTTGTTACGGCTCTGGCCACTGCTGTTTATCTGGCTCACGCTGAGGGTGAGAATCAAAGGCAAGTGAAGTTCTTGCAGGAGCTGACCTTGTTCAGCAGGGCTCTGCCATCTTCAGACAGTTTTCGTGTTGACTCTCTACAGCAGGAAAAGGCTGACTCATTTGGTTGTTATGATGAAAAAAAGGTACTCAACATCTTCCGGGAACTTTAAAAATTGGATTTTGGTTTATACTATTTCCACACTGAGAATGCTGCCATTTTTGCAGCTGAGATGGGGCTAATGTGACAGCTGCAAAAATAAAAATTATAAAGATTCTTACGCAACAGCTTGGATTTCTTTTCCCTATATCACTTGCAATTTTTTGGAAAGCCCCAAGTTTAAAAGATTGGGAAACTTACTAACTTATATGAGACTTTATGAATGCCTAATTTCTCCTTACATTTGCTTCTTATTTTTCTCCCCATTGTTTTCTTTCTGTTTTGAACTACCCATGCCAGCACAACCTTACTGACTGTGCATGATTCATTACTCAGGTCTGATGTACTGGAGATAAAATTTTTGGGATCTGTCAGCTATTCTATGTCCCATGAAGTGCTGTAACACTTGGTTTAATTTGGCAATGAAGGATTTAAAAGACTGCCAGTCAGAAAAGCAGGTAAAAGTCTGATTAAAAGGTTGTCTTTCCAGCGGTAGCTTTTGGATTTATGTAAGAGCCATAGACTGAAATTTTTGTCCTTTCTGAAATGTTTATCAAAACATAAAATGATTATTTTTGTAACTGGACCTCTCCAACACAAGTTTTATCAAGACTGCTGTGCATACAAAGGGAAGATTCTGAATAATATTAATTTGTGATGACAAAATTACTAAATTAATCTCAGATAGTGTCTTCACCATGCTGTTTTGAATTTCAAGCATCAGAAGTTCCAGACTACCTTCTCAAGAAGATCAGCTTGAATAGGCCTTCAGTCCATCTGTTTTCAATTGTCCAGGAATGTACAAAGCCAGAGCTAAGGAAGATAAGTTAAGAAAGGTTTTAATGGTTGGGAAAAAAGAAGATGGGGTACAGCCTGTAAGCTGTGAACATTAACAACAGAAAGGCAGAAGAAAGACTTCTGGGTGTCATCTTGAGAAGCTGAAAGATGGTCTTTATGGGGCCAGGCCCTGGAGTCACACACACCCACTTTTATGGGTGATGAAACTTCCTACCAATGTCTGCTGCTTCTGCATACACAGAAACAGGATTTATGCTCATTTTTTGCAAATAAACAAGATTATACTAAGAATGTAACTAATTTGTATCAGCAATTTTTATTCAAGTAGAAAAAAAAAACCTTGCAAGGCCTTGCAATTGGATGATCCACTTGAGCGAAAAGGGCAACATTATTCAATAACATCTCAAATGCAAAACTCTTAAAAGACCTTGAAATCCTCTGGAGATTTGACTTTTAGTTAGCATTTTGTTCTGCAACAGTCACAAAGTAAACTTAAATATCAAATTACATTTCTGTTTTTTCTCAAATACTGAAGAACAATGTGTGTGATTGTACACAACAATACAAGACTGAAAGGAGAATTGCTCAAAGTGATCTCCAAAGCAGGCAAATCTGGACACAGCAGACAAGCAAAGAAACTATAAAGTTTTGGGAAAGAAATAAATGAGAATCAGCAGAAAGTCTGAAAATGGACTAGAAATCTCAAACATGTTCGCTACCGCTACAGCAAAGGCAGGACTTTACATAATGGCAACTTCTACAGAGCTAATTGGAAATGCAAAAAAAAATTAGGAAAACAAATTTCTGAATCCTTGACATTTATGCATACTTGACACTTGTGAGATACTGAAAGAGAAAACTTTTTTTTGAAAGCAAATATATACTTGCGTGTGTGTGCACGTATGGTTTATTTATAGATGGAAAATCTCAAACTGTGTGAAGCTAATAAAATGAAACATTAATTTACTTCAGAAAAAAGGACTGATACAAAGTTTTCATAGATGACAATAAATCAGATTAAAACAGGATTTTCTTGCAGCTGCAGATTCACCTTTAGGTCTCTGACACATACACAGTGACAGATTAAATCTGGTTGGCTGAAATTTTTCTGTCTCTGGCTGTCTGCCAAACCTTTATGGCAGAGCTAACGCCACAGTGTTTCAAATTTAAAATCCAAAAGCGAACTAACGCTAAACACAACTTGCCTTATCACAGTAGTCTGAAAACTGCGGCGGTCCAAAAGCTGCTTCACTTGCCATTTACTTATCCCACGGCAGGGTGAGGCCCATATGTGGGGTGGGCTGAATCTGCCATCAATTTTAATCTGCTATCACATTGTGTTCAAGCATTAAGTACAGTTCTGCTGCTGCCAGAGAAGAGGAAACTTCAGCCAAGAAATGTCATTGGACAAGACAAACTTGAGAAAAAATGTTCAGTCTGATCTGTGAGGGAAAACATACTGAAAGCACAAGCCAGAAAAGCTGAAGTTTGTGGGTGAGATCAGTTTGGTAAAAGGTATTGATTTATCTTTAACTGCTTAGCCCATCCCATGTATCTTGGAATAGGACATAGAGGAAACAAGAAATACCCTTATTCATGCAGCCAACTCTTTTTCTTTATAGCACAGTAGCATGAATGTGGCCAAACCATTTCGACCTTAGCTAATGATTCTTTCACAGCAGAACTGCCCACTAATTCAGACAAGTCTTGCATGGTCTGCTTGTCATTACAATCTCTTGCATGGTTTTGAATGTGAAATCAGGACTTCTTCGGGACCTTCTCTTTGGCTCTGGCTCCAAATAACAAGAATGCCTGCTGGTGTCCCACACAGGGGAAGTTAATGGACAGACCTCACTTGACTTGACTCTAATGACCATGTTTTGTCTTTACTGCTCTCTCAGTGAAGTCCCAGCACTGTTTTCTCAGACCACATCTCCCAGGAATATTTGCATTGCTACAGCCCATTAGGTAATTATAGACCAGGATTCCTCAAATGCCAGAACATGGTTTGTGTTCAGGCTGTGAGTAAATCAGCTTACCAAGGTCTGGCAAGACTGAGGAACAACCAAGACCACAGGGGAAGCTCAGTCAGTGCTGCAGCAGGCACCGTGCATAGGAGGACAGGCTGCTTGGGCAGCAGGGAGCATCCCGTGTCCACTTCCCTGAGGGCTCTATGATCCCTATTTCTTCAGTCCGACTACAGCTGGCTCCCCTGTCAGAGCACCCTAAGCCCCTCTCCTAGTCCCTCCTGATGCCTGTGTTTGGCTCTTTGGTAAATAGCGAAGGATGAGGCTCATCTCACTGATACCTGCTTTTAGCACTTCAGCTTTGGCACAGAAGCTGTTGACCAGCAACACACCATTTGCTTTCACTCTTGAAGCATCCCAGCCACCAGTCACCAGGGCTAGAGGCGGTGTGGGTTAACAGAGTCTGAGTATCTTCTTGACCTTGGCAGGCTTGAGGAGTAGGCCCATGCGAACCTCATGAAGTTCAACAAGGCCAAGTGCAAGGTCCTGCACCTGAGCCAGGGCAATTCCCAATATCAATACAGACTGGGCAATGTGCACCTGCAGCCCAAAAAGCCAACCATATCCTGGGCTGCATCAAAAGAAGCATGGCCAGCAGGTCAAGGGAGGTGATTCTGCCCCTCTGCTCCACTCCGATGAGGCCCTACTTGGAGTACTGCATCCAGTAGTCCCCAGTACAGGAAAGACATGAACCTGTTAGAGCAGGTCCAGAGGAGGGCCACGAAAATGATCAGAGGGCTGAGAGATTTGGGGTTGCTCTCCGGGGAGACCTTATTGTGGCTTTTCAATGTACAAAGGACACTTACAAGGAAGACAGAGAAAGAATTTTTACCAAGTTCTGTAGTGACAGGACAAGTGGCAATGGTTTTAAACTAAAAGAGGGTAAATTTAGATTGGACATAAGGAAGAAATTTTTTTACAATGAGGGTGGTGAGACACTGGAACAGGTTGTCCAGAGAAGTTGTGGACGCCCCATCACTGGAAGTGTTCAAACTCAGGTTGGATGGGTCTTTGATCAACCTGACCTAGTGCAAGATGTCCCTGTCCACGGCAGGGGGGTTAGACTAGATGATCTATTCTATGATTCTTCACATCCAAGCCCAGACTGTAGCAGTAGAGAGTAGGTGGAAAAGAGATGGTAGTAAGAGGGAACTGCTGTAAACAATAAAATAGAAGAGGTCCCCCTTGTCTAGGCTCTTCTTTGTCCCTCCAATGGATTTGCTTCAGGTTTGCCTTGGCTTTTCTCATCTTGCACTTACTATATGTTTGGGAGTTCTCTTTGCAAGCTCAGCTAAGGCACTTGCTCATGGAGGAAGCAGCCCTCCCCTTTCCCCAGACATTCTACTGGTGGAGTCATATTCCTCTTCATTTCATTATGTCAGCTGTCAAGAAGTAATCAACTCACTTTTCCTTCTGAATGGCAAAGCTACACTTTGCTTTAAGGTTGCCAGCTAGCATTTTCAAATAGGACTTTGTAACACTCACCTGCTATTTTGCATGTAGCAGCAAATCTGACATTTACAGGTGTCTCTGCTACAGTCAAGTACTTTGGTTTGGGATTTTTCCTAATATTTCATTTAATCAGTATCCCTTGGCATTTTATAGATGCTCACAGGGTATCTCAGGAGCACGAGGAGAGCTCCTTCCTTCATTAAGTACCTTCCTCTCACACTGGTAAACAGCTGGTTTTGAAATCACAAGAGGATACAAATGCAAAGAATTAAGTTCCAGGAGGGGACATAGTCATTAAACTGTCACATGTAATACAAACCACCTCGTGTCAACCAGTTACCTCTGTATTTAGCCCAATTACTTGTGTTGGATAAAAGCATAGCTTGTGGTTGGCTAGAATATGTACAAAGTGACACCTGATTTACAGATATAAAGAGATGGCTCTATCATCTTTCCTAGGAGTCTGGCCAGGCATTAAGCACATTCAGCATTAAACATCTGGGCCTTATCCCTCATTTGAATGACTCTGGATCAGTTGGCAGCCACAGCTTTTGAGCCACTGCTGCTTGATTAAAGAACCCATTGGCACATCGATTTTGTTTTACCTGAAGGTGTTTCTCTCCTATAATCCAGTCACTTCTCAAGCATTTATTTGACAAATTCATAACACTGAATTTCTTATATGTCCTACTGAAATGCATTTTCTCCAGTCTAAAATATCAGGCATGGTGCTCTTTTGCTTACCTTTTCTTTCAATTTTTAAGGTTGATTTTTGCCTCTGAGAACACAAATTCCCACAGGGCATTCTGGTATCCTTGTCAGCAATGCCATACACCACAGTAAAAATCATTTTACTTTTCGTACTCACTCTTCCCATTTATACACCCAAAGATTACTAACTTTAATACCTCTTGCTACAGCACTGTCATGGATATGCATGTTTAGTGATTTTTCACAGTTGCTTCTTTCCATGACACAGTCCCTCATTTTATATTGACTGAAGTGTCAAGAAAGCTTTGAAGACCTGTGACCCTAAAAATAAATAAAGCATGAGATAAGCCTCAAGTACCAATTAGTTTTTTAAAAAAATCTGCATCAAGCAGTTAAAAGAAAATTAAAAAGCAGACAAAACTAAAGACAGATTGAGAAGTCCCAATAAACAGAAATTAGTGATTACATTGAAAATAAATTAAATTCCTCTACTGGAATCGCCTCCCGTCTAGCTTTGGCCCATCTGTATTGCAAAGTAGTGCTACAGGCAGCAGTGTGGCTGTGAATGAGGCCCTAAATAGAGACAAAATATGTGAATTTTGGCATGTAATTTAGTAAAACTCCACCAGAGGGGGGTACTAGCCACAAGCAAAGCCTGCTCTGAAAATGTAAACGTGATCTGACTGGGTTGGTCTGCTGAAGGTTTTGCAGTGAGGCTTAACTTACGTGGCAGCGCTTCTGAGGGCTCACTGGAGATGGAGATCCAGCCCCAGGGTGGCTGCTGCTCAGGCAGCCCTACCTCAGCTGTTTCAGGATTCTAAAGTAGCTTAAACAATTTCTGTATAAAATAGTTGATAATTACATGTATTGAAGTAAACATTGATTGAAACTATCCTATCAGTCACTTCAGCTTTTGACAAAACAAGAAACAAACTCGGCCTCTAGAAAGAAATACAGCTGCACTTAACAGTAGAATTTGTTCCTATGCATTTATAAGAAAGGAAAAAAATCAGATATCCCTTTTTTACAGGAAACATTACTGAGCCAAAAATACAGATCTAATTTAAGCCAGCACTGTTCAAATATCACAGCGCCATACAGAGCAGTATCTATATCCATATTTAATCCATTTTCTTACCTTTTGGCTCCAGATAACTTTGGATGGGTTTTTTCCAAACTTGGGAGTTTGAAACAAGAAAGTCTCAAACCTGAGTCTTGTAAAATCTGAGTTTTACACGTTGATTTTCAACACAGCTCCATTCTCTTTTTCTCGGTGCTGCATGATTAGTAGAGGAGCACTTCTGTAATCAGGACACTGTGATAGCTGCATATCTGTGGAAGAAAAAAATCAACCTTAGGGTCCTCTTGGGCTCAATTCCAGACAATCCAGCATGTAGAAATTTCTCCAGCACTGATGGAAACTGAAAGCAACCAGCATTCTTAAAAATCATCCCTGTTTTAACAACGAAAAACAAACTTGAGATTGCACCTGGAAGAACCTTTGTGGAAATGTGTAATTTCAGGTAAATTCAGTGTGTTTATGTATCTTGATGTTTGTATTTCCCCTGCAACACATTTGTACTCATTATGCGCTCCTTTCTCCTTTTGAAAGCTACGTGGTTGCTGGTTACCTCTGCTGTTGTCCTGGGGGTTAAGCCAACCCACAGCTGTTCTAACTCAGACCTATTACAAGAGATTTCAGTGGGAAGTGCAGTAACTGTGCCTAAACTCCTGGTCTGGAGGAAAGGGACATGGGCTGTTGTCCCACCAGAGGTGACTATCAGCTCATCACATGCAAGTAGGGAGTCCTGTAGGAGGCCACAAATGCTGTTAAAGTGCTTCCTACAAGGGTTTCATACAGGAATATTCATCTACAGTTTGACAGCAGAGCTTGAGAGCATCTAGAGAGTGACCACACTCTACCATGGGTAGAGCACTTTGGAGACACTGGCTCATCCTACCAGTGTGTACCAGCTAATCAGTGTGTTTTTCTCCTTGTGCTCAGTGAATGAACCAGGGAAGGGAGATTACCCAACTAGAGTGTGAGTCCTCTTGGCCTTCTGCCAGTCCCCAGTGCCTGTGTTTGTGGTTGGCTGTAGTGCCCAGCTAGAATACAGACAGCAACTCTACAGAGCCTGCCCTCCTCAATGGCTGTACGGAGGATGTCCATTGCCTGCCCCGCACATCATTTGTCAGGGACCCAACCTCTCCCTAGAGGAAGAGGCAGGCCAGGAAGGACCATCAGCAAGCCTGATTCTGCTCATCAGCCTTGAGCAAGCTGAAAGAGGCTGACATTCTTGAAAATCAGCCTAGTCTTAAATGCAGAAGAACAAATTTGGGAGCCAGGCACCTGCCCTAAGCTAGGGGAGACAGCATTGATGGGACATAGTCTTGGTATTGACAAAAACATGTGGAAGAAGCTAGAGAAGAGGTAGAGCTAGGACCTTCAGCAGTGACCACTGAGAGGTGGTGAGGTGGACAAGAAGGGCAAAGACAGGCAGCAGTTTCAGCNGGGTTAAACCACAACAGCTGGCCATTTATAATTGTAGCAGTGAAGCAGGCTTGAGCCATGGTTGTGGGTACCTGAACAGTCCCATCATAGAGATGCTACATAGCGAACTTCCTCTGAGATACAGGTAACAACCCTCTGGTGGAGGAACAGTAAGTTAGAAGGCAGTGCAACCTTTCATCTAGGAGTTCCTCTGTCTCTCATCCATAGCCAACTTTAATGTAGCACAGCTGAGTGAATTTCAGTCACTTTTATCTAGAAAATTGTTAAGATGTGAAAAAAATACATGAACTAAAGCCTTGCCAGATAAGAAAAATAAAGAACAGAAATTAAGCTGTTGAAATTGTAATGGTTAGCAGCATAAGGATTAGAGGAGAATTCTGACATGAAAGGCACAAAATCCTGAAAAACAGATCAGGAGATCAGATGACAGCAACTCAGCAACATTGAGGTTGTCTCTGCTCCACAGAGCAATGGAGGTCAGCCTCTCCCCACTTGACTGATGCTCTTCTGAAAAGCAGAGCCATAGGGCATCTCACCTAGGGCAGTGAGCATACGCTGAGCCTGGTAGCTCATTAGTTCTAGCTCTGTATTTGCATGTTTGGGCCAACAAATTTTTGGGTTTTGCTCTTCACTTGTGTTTATCCTGCCTGAAGAGTTTTTGCTTACCGAAAAAGTTACCTGAACAAAGTGACCTCTGATATCCTCAGCTTGTCAGGGTGAATCACTATAAAAATCAGTATCCTCAGGGAAGTGAAATAAGAGAGTAGAAGTGCCACTAAATTAAGCTTGGAGTACAAAAAATATTCAGTTCTCCAACCCAAAAGAGTATTTTCTCTAGGAGTGGTTTTCCAGTTTTTAAAGATTAAGAAGCAATTGCACCTCCTAATGAAAAATTAGAGTAGATGAAGAAAAGACTGAAAAGAAACGGGGATGATGGATTGCAGGGAAAATACATAGAGCTGAGTGCAAGAACTTCTCTGTACCTCGAGATAATGAATTTTCAGGTTTTATCACATGCTCCTGCAGTCTAAAGAGGCAATCTCTGGTCAGCCAACCAAACAACCAAAAAGCCTGCTAAATGCAACTTGCCAGCTGTGGGGATTCTCTCCACCAAGTTTTGCAGCTCAGGCATCTTGCTGTAATGTGCCCCTCCAGAGCCTGTAATTACAGGCTCTCCCCATTTTTACTGACATTTCCAACCAATAATTTTCAGTCATAAACTTTACCTATCCTTGACATTTATAGATGTCAAATGATTTATATGTAAGACACATTTATTGGCAAGCAGTAATTTTTGTTATGAAGTCATGTGGAATTTAGTATGTGGCAATTAACCCTCTTGGGAAGTAAGTTTGCTCAGCAGCAGGAAAAGTTCACTCACTGCAAAGTCGATGTGTGTTAATTCCTGCCTCATAAGATTTTTTTCGTACTTCCTAAGCTCTCTCTGCTGTTCCCTTCTGGTTGTCTGGCTTGTCCTTTCTACCTCGAGAGCTCACCTGTTCTGAAATTCTAGTGCATGGATGGATTATTGTTGATGTGTAATTTGCAATTCCAGCTCATGGGAATTCACAAATATGAGCTGCTTTTCTGTTTATAGAGCTAGTGCACCTCTTGCTTTAGCACTGCTCCATACCGAGCTTGAAGACTTGATTGTCTTCTGGGTGAACGCGAGCTCCAGCTATGCAGAAGCAAACTGCTCACTGAGCAAACAATGGTGAGAAATGGCCTCTGGGATCCAAGCGAGGCCTGCCACAAAGAGAAGGAACCATTTGGATTGCATGCGGACAGAGACACTGCAGAGGCTGCATTTCTGTTACATTCTGTGTAACTGCACGAAAAGAAGGACTTTTTAAAATGGATGCCATTAGAACATTGATATGTTGCTCTACCCTGCCTCTGTCTTCTGGTTCTTTAACCTCTTTTTCCCTTCTCAGTATCTGTAGCCTGTCTGCTATTAACCCTATTCCCACAGCGCCACCTTCACACCGCAAGCCTGAGGACTGTATATGCCTGTAGTGTCTCGTGAAAACATTTTACTGTCTTCAGCAAGGCACGACTAGGAGACATCTGTGGAACAGAACTTCAAAGTCAGATGAAAACACAAAACTCTGTCACTCCTGGTGTGAGGATTGTAATTTTTGAAATAGTGAGTTACCCTTTCTCCTTCCTTCCTCCCTTCCTCCCTTCCTCCCTTCCTCCCTCCCTCCCTTCCCATCCCTCCTCCTTTCACTGAGCCCCCCCATTGCACCCCCAGTCTGGAGCCATGGACCCCTATTGCCTG
>VZTL01072313.1:0-10524 GCA_013400535.1 Scopus umbretta | reverse complement strand
AACTTTTACAACATAGATACAGCATGTAATCTGATATTTCTGTGGTGAAAAATTCATAGATATTCTCTGAAGAATTCTTACGGTTTATGTGTTTTCAGTCTTACAGCTGAAATTTCATCTTTTAAAAAATAAGTGTATGATCAGGAAATGTTTAATTCTCTATTAAGGTTATAAACAATGATATCAAAAGAAAACTGATCTCTCTGATGCTTTTGAAGAAATGAAATTACTCATTCTTTCCATTTGGGCAAGTTCCCTTTTTCCTAGTTTTGAAGAGGTGTCCAAGAGCCTCCAAATATATCAAGACAAGAAACTGTATTTAACCTTCAATAAGGTGGTACCTGCATTGGTCTTTAATGGGAGTTGTCCCCTGTTCTTCATAATGTTTTTCTGTAACAGCAATTCTTCTCTGCTAGAAATTGTGTTTGTGCCCCTTGGAGTCTCTTAATCTACTCTAAATATTAGGTTAAGGTGTCAACAAGTTTCTTCTGACAAAAAGGAAGAAGGGTGAAATTCTGAATTTCCAGAACTGAAATGTAGTTATAATTTAAGAAAAAAAATAATCCTCAGTTGCTCAGTTGATTCAGCTAGCCTGCAGGGCTCTCAGTTTAGCTGTCAACAATCCAAGGAGTTCTTTCCTTAAATAAGTCTTTTCTTTTCTTCTTCTTACATTGCTATCCACCTTCTTGGTTTGTGGGTGGGGTTTTTTTTTGTTTGTTTGTTTTGGTTTGGTTTGGGTTTTTTTGGCTTTGTTCATTTGTTTGTTTGCTTGTTATTATGGGGAATGAGGATTCTGGATTAAATTAGCATTCTTCCCTACTGAACCCTTAGAATTAAAATGCAAATGGAGGAGGAGATTATTTCTTCTCTTTCTCTGGACACCTTCCTTGGCATTTAGAGTTCTTTATTTGCCTGTTAGTGTGGGGAGACCTGCCATTAAACAATAAATTATTGTCCATTTAGCTCTAGCAGTTTTCTACATTGTTTCACTGCAGAATTCATCCTAAATCTAGTTGTAACAAACATAGAGTTAACTACTGACATTTGTAAAGATTTTTTCACTTCTGTAGGTGAGAACTTATTTGTAGATAATAGAGTACAGCAGTTGTGATTTTCATTTTTAACTTAATTTTATTATTCTCCATCATACTTAAAATATATTACTCAATACATAGTGTTTACTAAAATACTTGTAGTATTCTCCTGTTTCAGAACATAGCATGAGATGCTGGGTTGCCAATTTTAATGGACAATCCATAAATCATCAGAGACAAATATAAGACACAAGAATTAGGATATGGCAAACATTTTGTGTTCTGAAAAGTGCATTTCTAAAAGATGGATATTAAAATCACAGAAGATTTTCCTTAATTTGAATATAACAGAGTGTGTTCAGACCAGTGAGATAAAGGACTTAGAAGAAAAACACTGTTCATCAGGAGAAAATCACATTCTCTGGGTGAAACTCTTACACCGGTATGCAGTCCTTGTGTAAGTATGCTCTAGTAATATATGTTGCTAAAGTAAAGGGGTAGAGGAATTGTCTTTGTTTCTCTCTGTGGATTGCCAGGCATACCGTGACCTCTGCAGTCTGTGCTTTGGCAACAGGAAGACTCTGGGCCTCATTCCTCACTTGCTGACCAGTACGGCTAAGCAGAAACTAGTTTAGTTTGATACTAGGATGGGCCTGTAACATGCTACAGTAATCTCTTTCTTCGCTACCCATTTTCAAGAAAGGTGATGCTGCATTTCAAAACACCTTATTTTGGAAAGGCTAGTTTTTTGGAGTCAGGATTGTGCAGCCTGTCTTTTCAAGCATCATTTCATGATCAACAACACCCATGAAGGAAAAGCACATTTGTGAAAAACTGATTTCACTTCACTTTGATCTCAGAAGAGCTAGCAATAGTGAAGGATTTGGCAAAGTTCACTGTCTACCTGGGTCTAATACACAACAGTAGCCTGCATGGAAGGGACACTTAAACTTACCCAGTCTCCTGAGTCGAATGTTTTAATGAAGTATTTGAGAATTAAATGTGAACACATTGTGAGTGAATGATCTCTTTTAAATGCATTCTGCAAATGACAGTTGCAAAGCCTGAAGATATATCTATACAAAATATTGATTTCCTCAGAACATAATCCCTTCACCTCCAGATTTAATTCCTATCTATTCTGCTAGTACTCATCAACTCTGCCTACAGCTATTCAAGCAGTTTAATTAGATAGATTTCACACAAACATATGCTCTTGCACGTACCAGGATTTTTACTCCATTAATCATAACATTAAACAGAAAAAGAATGACAAAATAGAAGCTCTGCAGAAAGGAATGGAAGGCTTTATCTGACCTACAATACATAACTCTGGTCTCAAAGTACATGACAGGTAGGTAAGTGTCAGGTGCTGCTGGGTGCAGAATTGTGGTGCTCATAACTGAAATCTTTTATCTGTTGGTCAAAAATGGAAAGAAGATTTACTATTGAATTTAACATCTTGTTCCACCTTCAGAATCTTGGCTTCAATTCTGCTGCTTATTGCCTGCACAGGCAGCTAATACCTTAGTGCACTAAGGCTTGGCAATGTTTGTGAGAAACTCGCATTGCATTTTAGTATCTCTGATCACTCAGTCATGAGCGAGACAGCATTTAAATGAATTTGTTCATGACATTTTTACTGATATCTCTCCATACAGAGCAACATTTCACAGTTGCAAGTGCTCTGATGAACAGGTTATACTGACTAACAGTACATATCTCAGTCACTATTCAGAATTTGTACCTACAGTGACAAGTGCTGTATTTTGTTTATCTTTGGCCAGGATCTATGTTTAATTCATTACCAGTTTCCTATATTCCATGAGAATAAATAAAGCTTTGGGTATATGATAACTAAGCTTTTCATGAGGCATATTTATACTCTAGCAAGGGTTGTTAATGTTTATGGTTCTTTTTAACAATTTTGTGTATATATTCAATAGATATATAAATATATTATATGCACATATGTTTGCTATGTTAACTGCAGCAAATTCAGCTTTTTGGAAAGTAAATATGTTATGTCAAGATTGAAAGTAACACATAATAATGAAAAGTAGGTAGGCAGAAATTGTGACCTACTTTAGTTTGTTATAAGAGCACAGTGAGAAAATCTACTGAAATGTATAGCTCTGCTTTTTAAAGAGGCCAAGTACCTGCTGATCCTGTTGATTCCTGCTGGGGTGGGTATTCAGCACTCCCAAAAAACTGGCTATAAGTGCCTGCCACAGATCTCTTTAGAGTAGCCATTGTTTGTTTGGCAAGAATGTGAATATGGGAAAAGTACTGGCCATCAACTCAATAGATCCCAGAAAAAACAACCTGGTATGTATTGTCCTATGATTCTGCAGGTACTGTTAATGAACAAACACTACTCCTTCCAGACCTCTGCTGTTATCACTGATTTATTTCACAAATGTGTTTTGGTGTGATAAGGAGCTTTTTTGAAACAAGAGGTGTTTAGTTTCTCCCAGTCTCAATTAGTTTCCTTCCATGCTGCTTGCCTTACCCATTTAAAAAGAAAAAAAATCAACATGAAAGTAATTAAGATAAACTTATTTAAATGAAGTGTGCATTGGAAGGAAGGAAAAGTTGGAAAGGAAATACTGTCTGAAACTTTTAATCAGAATGCATTAAAATTATGTAAATGTAAGTATATACTATGTCTGATTTGAAGACCATTAAAATCTATCGCATATTTCTGGGTCATGTATACAAGGTATACTGTCTTAAACTATATTATGTTATTCCTTGCTTCAGTGGAAAGGAAGCTTTGGATTTCCTATTAGAAGAATATTGTCAGGGGAAAACATCTAGTCTCTCATATCTCTACTAATGGCTATAAATCCAAATCTAAGGTGAGACACTTCAGCCAAGCTAGTTATAACTCATTAAATTTGCAGGGAAGGAGGGTGACCTTTGAAAAACATGTGGAAAAGAGGGATGATTTCAACACACTGTGGAACAGGCTCATTGCCTTGTGTGTGTTTGGGCTGTAATGACAGAGATTTTTTTCAATGTTTCCCATCATTCTCTTCTGTGGCTGCAGACAGGTAAGCGAAATGTGCACTCAAGCTTTCTGCTGCAAAGCGTATAGGGACAACATAGCCCTGTAGTACGAAGTCAACTGCATGGATCCTGAAGCTCAGGAAACTTTTTCAGTAGCTAGGGAACACTGTCTGTGTTTTGAATTGTACATGAATGATAGATGGTTTTGGTGTAGTTTGACTTTCGCCTTCTCCTGCCTCTGACATTACCTCTGCAGCATACCACCAAAGTCTCTGTGCTTTGACATTCAGGTTTTTAATGCTGATTTCTTTTGAAGAAGGTCAACTAAGGACTGTTCACTGATTGCAGTCTAGTTTTTCTAGTTACAAGATGGAAAGTGAGATGCTGCCTATCACAAGAGCACGTAGCATGGCTTTCCTGTTGAATTTCACTAGCACGGTTTTGGCTTCAGGTTGAAGGTCAGATCTACTGTTTTCTGCTGCTTTTAAGAATAGGTATATGCATAGGTAGATACCTATACGGGTATATACGTATATAGGTATATAGGTAGGTATATAGGTATAGGAATAGGTACAGAAACTGCACTGGCTTTTTGGTGAAATGCATTTAGTAGAAAATTCCAGAGGCAAGAAAAGCTTTCTGGTGACATGACAGATGTAGAAACCCTGTAACATTTCACACCCCTTTCTGTTTACATGTTTAAAAGGGACTAATCTTGTGATTCACCCTCAAGGAGAGAGACACACAACAAAAACACACAACACAAACTCTGTTTTGAGAGAGACTGCAAGGGAATGAGGTAACACCAGAGATAACTTGTAGATGTAAGGCATCACAGTTAAGCATTTCCTGATGATTGCTACTGGTAAGGAAGGCAAAGAAAATGAAGTCTGAGTGCACACAGACATGATTTAAAGCTATGAATGCCTGGGAATAATGCTGCTCCGTAGAGCAGGTTACATGCTTTTACCAGGTGTGTTGACAACAGCTTGCTGCAACAAATGGTTTATTCTGCAGCATGTAGCCTGCTGTCATCTTCATGTATTCACACTGACACTCCAAGGTCATCTAGAAGCTGAAATATGAATTCAAACATTTATTCTGCGAGACAATTTTTAAGTGAGCTAACCTATTTAAGTTAAATAGGTTACGGTTTTAATGGCTATCTTTCCAGAGTTGGTGTACAGAGGAAGGTTTGAAGTGACTTTCTAGGTTACCAGTTTCTTCAGGTTTTAGTGCTATCCACCATTACACGAAGATGACAGTGTGTCTCATGCAGGGAGAATCTGTTAAAACAGAATGTTCCCCTCCTCCATCACTGCCTGAAACATTTAAAGATGTCTTTGCTGTGTATGCAATTATTACAATATGTTATCTGCTTACTTTACATTCCTGTCAGTCTTGCTCCCTCAATCCACATGAAGCAGCAGCTTTGCTAAAGGACTTAGATTCTGCAGCTCAGCCTACCCCACCACCTTCTTGGATGTCTTCACTGTCATTGTACTTCATTTGTACCATGCTTTCCNTCAATTATTAAACTGTTCTTATCTCAACCCATGAGTTTTCTTACTTTTACCCTTCCGAGTCTCTTCCCATCCCAACGAGGAGGGGGGGAGGGTGAGCGAGCGGCTGTGTAGTGCTTGGTTCCCAACAGGGGCTATACCACAACATCCACAAATTCTCCATTTACCTTTGTTTTGCTTTGCTTCCCTGGTCTGTTTCTTCTCCTGATGCTCCTATCCTTTTTTCTGCCCATCTTTGTCTCCCTTTAGTCTCTGGCTGGTACTTTCTCTTATGCAGTCCCTTTGCCCTGGGTAGGTCCTTGTATCTGCCACATGTCCTCAGCATCACCAAAACCCTTAAAATTAATTTCCTCCAAGGAGCTGTTCTGGTCTATTTGCCTCACCTGTAGTCTCACTTCCTTGGTTTGTTTCGGTGTCTATCCCTTGCCTTTCCTATTTGATTTCTGTTGTATGCTGAGGCAATGTGTAGCACGCATAAAATACATTAATCTGGGTTCATGAATCATATGCGTGTTACTGAAGGCTGTGGCAGTGTCATGATGCCTTTTCTGACCTTGGTCCACCAAGGATACAAAGCTATTACAGCTCCAGTCAATATTTCATGTTTTTAATTCTGACGGTTCAGTTGGTTGACCAAAGTAGCAGCTGCCACACAGCACTCCTTTCATTGTCACCAGTGGCTATTTGATTAAAAAGATGCCAGGGAGGAATATATTGGTCTAAGACTGGCTTGAATGAAGTTGTTACATAAAGTCCACTAACGAGTGCTTCCTCTCACATTTTCTTGCTTATTCTTTCAGCACACGGGGCCAGAGCATTTTGATGTTCCCATACCTGGGCAGAGGTGTTGGAGGGTGCTGCTGGGGCCAGATGGCTGAAAACTCGAAGCTGACTTGTTGAATGACTTCTTACTGTATCTATAAGATACCTCTGCTTCTTTGCATACCCCCTAGCAAATCCTTTTTACTCTTTGAAGCTGACATACAATTTTTTGCCTTAATGGTGGTAAAGCCTACATTTATATTTCACTCTCAAAGCTGTATGTGAGGTTCTATGTACACTGCGTGTTCAGACAGTATATAATCCCTTCGAGACTGGCATCCTAGAACTGTTAAATCTGTGGAAACCATCACGCTTTTTTTTTTAGCATGTAGCTGAGTTTAGCTGCTTTTGCTGTATGAAGTTATTTGTTCCTGTCCTACAGTCTGAATGCATTTATGTTACTAATGCATAAGCATTTTCGTGAACTGCTTGCTCTCTGGCATTCATTGTGTGTGCCCCACATTTGACTTGAAAGCTTTTTCACCTCTGAGGTGAATCCTTTTCCTGCATGCTGAGAAAGATGTTAAATTGATGCTGTTTAGAACCTCCAGGAAAAAATACTGTGGAGATGCTCATGGGTGCTTTTATTTGTACAGGAATAAATAATTTAAAGGTGTGATTTAGTGCCTAATGCATTCTAATTTCCCTTGCAGGAGAAAGGGTAAGCAATAGGCAGAAAAGTCATGTGGAGGGCAAAGAACCAGCAGAAGTAGTAGGTCTCTTTGCACAGTAAAAACAGCAAACTCTCCCAGGTGCTAGTGCAGGTAAAAAGTGTGATTTTGGTGAATATCATGGGATCAGATACTGTATGACCACTATTGTGAATAGTGACCGTGCAAAAAAGACCTCTGGAGGCATGGGCTTTTAGTAAGATTGTTTCACAGCTGATAAGTAAAATCACACTGTGTGCTCCCACTCTAAATTTGTTTAGCATGGAGGATTTTTGAAAGCTTTCCAACCTTAAAAAAAATGCTTAAAGTATTATAAATTCTGTTGGTCACGAATAGTGACAATAAATCAGTTTAGGAAAGAAATTACTCCTTCTGTCAGCCTATAAACAATTTGAAAGCCCCCTTAGTGTTTTAGGACACCTTTTATGATTTGATGAAGTGAGCATTAGCATGTATAAAAAGTTGCAGCATCTCCAGCAGGTCCTTCCTGATATGAAATGCTTTAAGATTTCTTTTCCTCTGATCTTCACTAATTACACAACATTACTCGTCATCACTGAATACTTCAATGACCAACGCCAATACCCTCCTTATTTTACATTGCAATCTTACCTCCTACAATGTGAAAGCTTTATTTTTTGTTGCAGTGCCATTTACAAGATGTTAAGGGCAAGCAGCTGAACACTGTGGATACATATGGATATTTCTGCTTAGCTTTTATTCTTCCACCAATACAGCATATAGACTGAAGCTGCAAAGGGGCAGGAGGAGAAAAGCTCTCCCTGTGCAATTCCCTCTATCAAGCTGCACATCTCTGAACCAAAATTTCTGGCTTTGATGCTTTTGCAAGAATGCCAGTTTGGCATTCTAAGCAAATAAATGAGTGAATAAACTGAAACCAAAAAAATTCATGCTTTCATTTAGGAGAGGTCTGGTGTTCTATCATTATACATTTTTATCCTTTCAGCAGCTAGTACAGAGATCTTCAAACTGTTCCCTTGGGGGTTTCTTGGTAGAGAGTTTCCATTCTGTTGAAAGGCTCTTTCTGGGCAGCTATCTCCAGAGAAAATAATGTCTGAGCTACTAGACAGTAAAAAACAGTGCAGTCCCACAGGGTCTAGGGTGACCTGAATAAGGATCAGACTAGAGGTAGTGACAGCAATACAATCCTTCCAGAGTGTCTGTGCACATGTGCATGTATAATGTTGACTATTAATATTTTAAATAGCCTTGGTCAAACCTCAAGCAAAACAACTTACAAGACACTGAAAAATAAAGGATGTTTTTGACAGCAGTTTACTTTTATCTGCACAAACAAATAAATTTGGTTACAAATGAGTCAGGGTATGTCCTTATTAGTCCTTTCAACATTTCATACCATTTACTCTTTTCACCTGTTCTCTCCTTGTATGTAGACACTCCATAATGTTATCATGATGAATGCGATAAGATACCTTTATATATACAGGATTAAATTCTACATTTACTTAAACTCACTTCCTGTTGTTCTTCATCTCTCCTTCCTCTTGTGAGCTGAATAATGGGTGAGTTTTGCCTATATCACATTAACACATACAGCTCAAGCAACTCTGCCTCTTGCTTCTTCCCACTGGTCTTATGCTAATGTGCCTTGATTGCTGAAAAATTAGTTTTTACTACCAAGTTTCTTTTTTAGTGTCTGTCAGTTGTCACTGCAATGCTCCATAACAGGTTTACTAATTGTACTGTGTCCAATTTTTCTTATGAAAGAATCTCATTCATTTTATTAATTTCTAGATGTAGCATCTCAAACCTGTTTTAAATGAGACTACCTGTATTTCTGTTAACAGAAAACATATCTATCTGTTTATAGTGGTCTATAATCCATGGCACAGGGAAACTACATTTTGCAGACTTTTGTTTTATATCAACAAGGGCTTGGAGGTCCTAGACTGTTAAGTCTCAGCTCAGCCTTGCACCAGCAAACTTGGTATGAAGCCTGCATGCGCAACACATCACTATTGACATACACCCAAGTGAGTTTGTCACTTAGTAGCCCAACCACACCACTGCACTAACCCGGCTATGCTGCTCTGGGTATCTGAGCTACCTTGTCTGGAGCAGCCCTGTGGGTCAGCATAGCAGCGTGGTGTGCAGTGTAGACCCATAGGCTCTTTTGCATATTTGGATTTATTGTACCACTTGAGCTGAGAAATCGCTGCTTCTTCAAAGCTGTTATCTGGCTGTTCTTCATGGATCACAATCAGTTTACCTCTGTATAGACAACTCTGAGTAGCAATTATAGGCTATTATACTGGAAAAGTATTAGCATATTGTGGTTACTATTATGATATGGATAATTGTATATAATTAAAAAAACCTTCACAGCTCAAGACTCTGGCAGCTAAAAATAGAAAAATCTATTATGTCATTGCCATGTGAATCTGAAAATAATGTTGTTCTGTATAAAAGTCCTTCTATAACACACAACCTTCTTCATTGAACCAATTGAAAAACAAGAAACAAAAAGAGAGAAAGATTAAAAAAAAAGGAAACATTACTTTTTTAATTCTATTTTTTATTCTTTACCTCAGGCCTGAATTCTCTGAAGCTGGAGCTGTGCTCCTGACAGATCTCAGTAGCTGATAGCAAGTACTGAAATTTCATGTCCAAACTTGATGTCAAAGTAAGTTTTCTATTAAAGTTGCATAGCATTATGTAACAAAGGATATACAGCTGCTATTCAGCTGTACAGTGCTGCAATCTGGACGTCAGAATATGTTTCTAAACATCTTCAGGAGTAGACCTTTCTTCTCGTTTCTAGCAATCAATCATCACATCAGTAAATCAGCACTTGGAGCTTTNNNNCACACCAGCCAATCAGGCCTTGGGGCTTTTTTCTTTTTTTTTTTTTTTTTCCTTAAAGTGCAGAACATTTAGATTGTCAAATTTGTGAAATCTTTCTTTTTGCCATAATTATCTTCAGGGCAACTAACATTTACTACTTATTCTCTTCCAGGTCATTGGCAATAAGGCCTTTTTGATCCTTGGACAGCATTGATAGGAATTTAGTTAACTTGCAGGTTAATTTTAGTTTAATCTTAGATTTTTTTTTTTTGCTAGGCAGTATGAAGAGATATTATCTGTGATATAAATGTATACTGTTTTTCATTTTTTCTCTTTTTCTTGTTGTTCTTTTATGGTGTTACCACAATAAGAATATATCTTTCATACTAGATTCTCTGTCCATGATTAATAAGTAGATTCTATGCTCCAAAAAGCATAAAATATAAATGGATTAGATAGACAAAATGCAGTATTATCTCTGCTTGAAAGATGGAAAAGTGAGAACAACTTTAATATTGACTATACCTGAAATTTGGTTTGGATTGAATGAAATGCTCTGTCCTTTGTTACTGCAGTCTTTCTAATATCCATTCCCATACATTCCTTACACTCTACAGATAAGTACTCTCAGCTGGT
>VZTL01072308.1:5156-21865 GCA_013400535.1 Scopus umbretta | reverse complement strand
TGGTGCTTGGTTGATGACTGGGGCTAAATCATAACAGTCATCCTCAAGAAGCCTGGGGGATATGGGGAAGGAAAATTCGACTAACAACTATCTAGGTCTTACTTTTCTCTGCCTTGCACATTTATAGGCATTTACATCAGTGGGAAATGTGTAGAACATCATCACTGTGGTTTGATAACATTTTACAGCAACTTGGCTTTAAAGCAGTGACGATAACCCTACAAAGCTCAGTGCACAAGAGAAGTAGACTCCAGGCATCTTTTTTCAGCAGTGTCCAACCTGGCTTAGAGGGATTCAAACCTAGAGTTATTTAGATGAATTCCTGCACATTATCCTGTGTTTGTCTAAGAGCAGGTGAAATCTAGAGTTTTGATACCACTGTCCATAATATAACCAAATACTTTTTTTTTTTAAAGTATTTTGCTCAGTTTCCTCAGAAGCAAGGATTATAAAATCAAAGTAGATAGGAAGAATGAATGTATTTTACCTAGGTTCCCACATTGGTACAAGTGGCTCTAGTATCTCAGCAGCAGTTGCAGGTGTAGGTATAATGCAAACGATGTGCTTTTCATGGGCATATCACATGCTGCTTTACTGTCTGTGACGTTCTATATAATAATTCTAAGGTCAAGCACTAAGATAAATTGTCCACAGGAATGAACAGAAGAATCATTTTAAAAGTGAGGCATGAATCAAGACTCCAAATGATGATGTTTACTAGTAAGCAAAAGTTAATTTAATTAGTGATAATCTGGAGAATCTGAAGCTTTCTGATTATTGCTTTGAGGTTTTTGAAACTTCATTAAGATGTAATTGTTTCAAGCAAGTGCATTCACCTTTCTGGTAATAAAAAGCAATGTAGAAAGTGATGTATCTGTCAAGCCAAAACTGAACAGAATGACTTTTTTTGTTTCTCAACAAGCTGCACTTCCCCATTAGGTGGCTGGTGGCCCGTTGCTTTTGAACAGTGCCATACAACTGCCAGTCAATCTCCCAGACTGCAGTGCCAACTTTAAGATGTGGCAGCAGGCTGGCTGTGACAATGGGTTATTAATAATGTCTGTGTTCTTCCTTGTTTCTTGATTGCAAAATACATGTTAAAGGTTTTATTTTTCTTATTTTCAGAAGAGGTCTTAAATGTTTATGTGAACTGTGGATGAAAAAGCAAAATAGTCATTAAAACTCATTCACTGAGTATGTTCTCTCAACTTTCCACTTTTCTTTGCTAAAGTACTTGGGTACTTTGTCAATTTTAGTGCTTCCCTTCCTTACAGGGATGCTGTGAGTATAAATACTCTATCATCCTCCTCCTGCAGAGAAAGAGCAAGAACACAAACGAAATGCTAAACCTCAGTAAGGGGCCTCAACGTTGCCACACCTAACCTTAGGTTCTTGCCTCAGACTTGAATCCAAGCACTGAATTATGTTTCATAAAAAGTGTGCTGAAGACAGGCACCTTAAACCTGGATTTGCAACAGCGTAACCACCGTACAGGATGTTTGGGCTTAGCAGTTGAAAACGCGGCAAAGAGGAGATGGGTCTGAATTCTGTCTGTGACTCCAGCAAAGCAGTCACGGGGATATATGTTCTAGAATCTTCTTTTGGAGCTGGTGTGTTTAACTTTTTCTTTTGTAAAAGACCTGTAACTCACTCTTATTTTAGAACATGATTGAAAGGAAGAGGTGATGGTGCTTGCTGTTAATATACAGTCAACTTGACGTCACCAATAGATGGCCTGACTTGTTTTTGGAGGGGGGGGGGGAAATAGAATGTATGCTGAGATTCCAGCTGACTGGCTGGAATAATAGTGGCTAGGATGCACTGGAGAATGGGGAAAAAACCCACATAATAGTGCTGCTTTCTTGTTCTGAACCCGTAAGTGTCTCCTGTGAAACCAAATTGGAGGACTCTGGACCGCTTTCCTTGTTCAGTTTAGGCATAGTATGAATTCACAGAGCCAGATTAGGCGTGAAGGTGATACAGCAACGTTTGCCTGGAACTGGTTCTGAGGTAATAGGTCTGCTGGGCTAAGCCAGCCCTGGCCAGAACTTAAGTGTGCCCGTATTGCCCTTCTCAAATGAGTCTCTTGTGTACGTACATCTCATTTGGCTCAGATCTGGCAGAACTTACTGTTTCAGGCTTAGTGCTTGGTCTGTAGTCACTTTGGATTCTTGTAGGGCTTATTTGCTTGGCATCTGTGCCAGACCTGACCAGGCTCAGCACCTCTCATCTGTAGAAACAAAGCTACTTAGAGTTGGGAAGCCAGCTTAGCCTGATAAACAGAAGATCTTTGCGTCAGCTGAGCCTTACCATTAGATGAGGCATTTTGATCCCCTGCGCTTCCCACTGCTAGAATGGAAGTTAGGCTATAATAGCTGAGCAGATAGCATGGAGTACAGCTCTCCTGTTTCTTTGTCTTCAGCCTTGCGAGGTCCAAATTCCTATTCCCAACTTTCCAGGAGAGCGCTGTGTTGCCTCACTAGCAGTTTCAAAGTGTGATACTGTGCAGGTAAGAATCATGGCTCTGCGCAGCCAGAGGTGAAGAATCCAAAAGGAGAGCCTGCTGGTTAACCTGCTCCTCTGAGAGGAGAGCCCCGAGTCCCCGTTACCGCATAGGCGTTCTTTATTGGGTGCGTAAGGCCATCTTGGGAGTAGAGCTGTACGGGTGTGCTCGGCAATGATCTTACAGGAGTCGTGACGCTTTTTATGTTACCTTTTTGGAACCCTGTTAGGCTTGGAATCTTGGTCCATTCTACTATAGAAAGCTGTTTTCATTTGACATCTGAAAATGTTTGCTGTGAAGTGGAGGTTTTGGTGTAACCATGCCTGTTGTGTGCAATGTTTGTTCTACCACCAGGAGAGGGCATAGAGAAAGCAGAGGGCGGAGACACTGGCAATCAACATCAATGTAGCAGGTTTTGGAATACAAACTAGAGTAGCATTATTTCTACTGGGTTTCAAAAAACAAGGTATTGGTTTGATTTTCTAGATTTATGTATTACTGTGTCACAAAAAAAAAAAGATTGTTATAAACTTAATTATTAAACAGTAGTGAGGAAAAATAATAGTGTATTTGCTGGATGGGCATGTTTGCAAAGAGGTTGTCAATGTTTTCCTGAATTCATTCAGGTCATTACTATGATAAATATGTCCTTTATCATCCAAAATAAGTATGTAAAGCAATGCAATTGCACTGCAGCAAGAAGTCGTATGCAGAAAAAGGTATGCTTTTATTCAGGAGACACCGATTTATACGGGGAAGCTGAGTATTGCAGCGCTTTATCTGAATATTTATTCACAGAAAATCTGTATTCTGGGGCAGTCATGCTACTACTGTTCAAACGTAGCAGCTGCCAAATTACAGCATCAGCACACATCTGTATTGATATGCTGCATTTTAAAAAGTCATTGGGGTGGTAGATAAGATCTTTGCATTATTTGGTGATCATTGAAATTGCTGTAACAGATAAGTTCATGGCATTTTTAATAACTATTATAAGAATTCTGATTTTTGTATCACATGCAAATTTGTAATCCCTTTTTCGTCCACTTATGCGGTTATCTTGGAGTCTGATTCTTCTCTCAACACTTTTACACCGGCACAGTTTCTTTTATTTCAGTGCAGTGGCATTGTAGCCAAGAGGTGCTTCAGGCCCAATACATCTTCCTTGCAAGTGAAATTGGGAGGAATCAGTGTTTGCAAGCGTTGTCAGGAAAAGATACGGTACAGTGCAGAACTCGACAAGATCTGCAGATGATGAGCTTCCCTTGAGTCCTGACATGACAGCTTACATGTGTGGGTAGTCTTCACTATTTACTCCTTTATGTGAAAGTTAGCTATGGCATAGGGAGTATTGGCTAGGAGGATGGTCAGGGACGTTCTTTCTCGCAGGATGTAAACAGCATATAAGGGCACCACTCCATGACAGTCTTGGTATTTTGTACTTACTAATTTCTTGAACCTTTTAACTATAGAAGGCTTTTAGGGGGAGAGTTTTGTTATCCGTCATGATACTTGTTTTCTTTGAACAATCAAGAAAAGTAGAGATAGAAAACTGTCTAGCACTGTGGGATGCTTGTGCTAGGTGAGAACTAATGTGAGCAAGTCTCAGGTATTTTTAAACTAGTGCTTTAAGGAAACTGGGCTTGTGCTACCTTTTTGATTTTTCTCCACAGACGATAAGGTTGCAGCATGAGCTATATTGTATTCATTCACAACAGATAATCCATCTAGAACACAGACTGCATGAATAACTTTATCCTAGTAAGAGCTTTAAGAGCTTTGATCAGAAATTTTTGCTTTTTGAGACACACAAAAGAATCCAAACATGAAACACAACTGGAGGAAACCAGGCCTTTTAAGCTATATTTCTCAGAAGCTGCTTATTTTCAAAAGCTTGTTTAGATCTGCCATAAACAAAGTTGTAAACACAGTTTCTCTAAGTGTATACTTGTGCTTTCATGCTCGCTGGTGCTAGCACAGGGATAGTCAGTCCTAGGCACTTAAGATCTGTGTTGTTCACTGGAAGTTCCGTTGCTGTTTGGATCTTGAGGCTGTGTCATGTACCAGAAGCGTGGTTCGGTTGACTTGGTAGCTGGTGGTTAATCTGAACTACCAGCTCTGAAAGTAAATCAGCAGAGGCTGCAGGTGTCACCATCACTGGTGGCCCGTATGACCTTGCTCTGTCTTGCATTGGAATGGTTGGACTTGCCACTGTCCTCTTGTCAGAACTTCTCCAATTTTCCTGCCCCAGTGTTCCCCAGCTAAGGTGGTTGTCACCTATTGGAATATTTTGGCACATAGTTTCTGGGGTTAGGAGAGACTGGTCTGAGTTGCGAAGGTGCTAGATGACACATGCTGGCACTGGAAAAAAGATGGAGTGAGACTAATGAATTGCTGGTTTTGGCTGCATCTGTGTTAAAGAGCAGACTGTGTGAATTTGATTAAAAATGACTACTAAAGGATACTAACAGCAGTGTGTTCATATTCAGATGTTTGCATTTTCTGAATGTTAGTACTTTCTATTCCTCAGTTTATCTCACTGAATTTCACTGTAATAATGTTCCCAGTTGAAGCCAAATCATGGGAAAGCCAGAGAATGCTGAAAGCCTATAGTTTCTGCTACTAAGGAATGTTGTTGTCTTTCAACGCGGACATCCTTGACATCAGCTAGTCTAGCTGCAATATCACTAATGGAGAAACGCAAGGTCACTAATAATGGGTTTGGAATCATCTGACAAGGCACACATCTGTCCTCTAGCACAGAGAAGGACAGAGAAGGAAAAAAAAAATTTGCTTACTTAACAGCGTATTGTTCAGAATAATATTCATAGCTTAGGAAACAAAAACCATCATTCACCGCTTTCTGATGTTTCCATGACATGACAGCGTAAGGGCCTCTATAGAAATAATATGTTCTGATAGATTTTTTTATTTTCTGTAACTCTCTGTCATATAGTGCATTAGGCCTGCTAAAACCTGAACTAATTTTCTCCAGCTAAAAACCAGATTGGAGTAGACACACATAAGAGGAAGGACAAAGCTTGGAAAGTATGGAGAAGGCCCTGTGTGATTGTCTTTCATGCCAGGTAACTACAGGCATATTTAAGTGGCTGGATTCTACAGCGTGATGCATTTCACAAGCATTTAAATGCTTGGTCCAGAAAGATGCTGTGGCCTTTTAATTCCCACTGACTCTAGTGAGCTGATTCTTTCCTGGGTTGAATCACTTAGAATAAAATCAGTAATAACTAAATAATAAATATTAAAAACTAAGTAACTAATAACAGTAATAACTAAAGAAATCTGATGATTTCTGTCTCCAATCTTTTTTTAATGTACTGACCAATTCTTAAGTTAATTTTCTAATGTATTGGCAAATTTTATCAGTGTATGGCAAGGATTCTTTAAGGATTGGCAACCCAATTTTCCATCAGGTACTACATATGTTAGACTCAGCAGCACGGCTGACACCATGTCACAAAATGGGTGTAAGATTCTGTCATTGTGCCTCTTCCTAAGACTCCACTAGAAGCCCTGTTCCTTCACTGCAGCTCTGCACCAATGTCTTCCCCTTCTCCCCATTCATTGACTGGATTTGTCCCTGTTGTGCTGCACAGAACATTCATATGAGTCAATCTCATATGCTGAGGCAAAAGTGAGTTAGTAGGGTTGGATATGATTAAAAACAATGAAGGTTTTGTTAAGACTTGTCTTTTTACAAAAACAGAGAAAGTCTTTGTATATTTAAAAATACCTTTTGGTCTTATATTGTAATAACATTTCATACAAATTATGTCCATGGCAGGCCATATTTGTTCTTAAAAAGCACTTTGGGGAACACTGAGGGTAAGATTTTTTGTTCCGTTGTGGTAATGAGTGGAAGGTAGGTAGAAAGTTTGTAGTTGGGTCTACATTTCTGCAAAGGGTGATTGGGGGGGGGAAAGAGAGAAGCTTAGATTTGGACCATTGAAGTGATGATTTACGGGAAGCATAGAGCATGCTTTGGCCATCTACATATTGGTGAACTTTGCCTTCTGTGGTTTCTGAACACTGAATAGTGCTTTCTGTCCTCCTGTCAGGAAAAAAAATGTAATATCAAAGGTAATGTTATACTGAGGTTTCACTTTGCTCAGATCAAGATACGTCTGTCAATTATAACCCAGCAGAACATTTGCTAGTATGACATTGCCAGAGTTTAAATAATTAAAAAAAGAGTTGTCTTCAGCAAATAAGTAAAGTACACCTAATGGAGCATTATCTTTTGAATATCTTTTCTGTTCATTACTTGTTTTGTCATAAAATTAAAAAATTACCCATTCAGCCTTTTTGAAAAATTGTCATGATACAAATGTACCGCCTTCTTCCTGATTGCAGGAGGATAGTAGATTTTGAAAAAAAAAAAAAAAATTAAGCCCTGTCTTATATAAAACTTTTGAGTGACAGTACTGAAAGCACTTTTTAAAGGGGTGAGAATCTTTATTCGTGTTGTACAGCTGGGGAAACATTTTGTGAGAACTCGTCCAACGAGCTAGTAGTACGGCCGAGTGAAGTAACTTGGGTCTCCCTAAATCTTAGCTCGCTGCCCTGGTCCCGCGGACGATCAGGGGCCCCGCCGCTGGTCTAGTTACGTCTTCTCTCAGGTACAGGGTGATTCTCTAGAGATCTAACGCTCTGACTGGAAACAGGTGAAAAAAAGAATGAGTGAAGATACTTCTCTTCCCTCTTGTTACTCTGCTTTCAAATTGTGGGGCTGTACAAGATTCAGTCAAATCTTCAGTCTGAGCAAAAGCAGCCAGAGGGGAAGGCGAATTCGTGCTTATTGTCACTTGGCTCTTCCCAGGTGCGGGGCAGCGGTGCAGCAATGTCGTGCCTTTGCCACAGCCTGAAACCGAGGGCTGTAGGTGTTGCTACATCCGTAAGGAAATCTCACTGTTCCAGAGCAACTGTTCTGATAAGACGTTTGGTTTACATCAACTTCGTTATTTGGCGAAGTAGTGCGTGTACTTCTCTGTACAATTACCAGTTCAGAGTCTTCCTTCTGTTACACTTAGAAAATCGTATTTTTAACAGGATTTCTTTGGTAGTAATGTGTACATTGTGCTTAATATGCTGATTCTTTCTACCTTTATAATTTGTTTGTTCTTGAAGGACCTGGATGTAATTTTTTAACTTAGGTGCTGGCAAAGTTTCTTGCCTTTATTCTTGTATGAACAAGCTGGGCTTCTAAAGTCTGTCTGTCCTCTTCTGCAAAGACACCTAGATGTAAATGCATCTAAATTTCAATGAGTGCTAAATTTTATTCCAAAATTTTTAACTAATTGAATTTAGGCATCTAGGTACAGAAATATCCTGGTTGCAGCTGTTGGTTACTTCTGTTTCATTTCAAGTTTGAAGTGGGGCAGAGTTCAAATACATCTAACGTGTTTTCATCAGGAGTTCAGCACGAAACTCAGTTGTCATGGTAGAGCCTTTCCCATCCAACTTTTACATAATAGTTAAGTGGTTAGAGCAGCTACCTCGGTTCACTTGCTTCCTCAGTTCGTCTTATTTCATCTCTAAGAATTGTGCCCTGTGGGTTATAAAATGATCTGAGTGCTAATGCTTTCCAGTATGCTCTTTGAAAGTTGGCACATTCAGGAATCCAGAAATCCTGAGGTCCAAAGAAGAGCAAGTAAAAAGATGCGTGATGCTGAATTGTTATTGGTAACATATGCAAGCAGGGAAGATGCTTTTCTTGGGTTTTGTACTGAGAATTCCTTCAGTTTTACTGAATCGTGTAAAGAAGAGTGGTGCAAAGGCTGAAGAATCTCAAAGCCCTTTTCCTTTTTTTCTTGTGATTTTTTTTTTTTTTCCATCTAATTGTGGAAGAATTAACCACACCCAAATTTCTCTATCTCTGTGATGTACACATCATAGTGTGGTCAAAATCACTGTGATCATGCTGTGCAAAAATAACAGCAAGCTCTTTAATTTGTTCTCTGATGTTGGGCTAGAATCATGTCTTCTTCAGGCAGAGTATAGTTACCAGTAGCACTACATACAAGTGCTGATGTCTTTATGTCTAATGACATAAACACAAGAACTCTCGTACAATTTGTACAAATGCATTGTTAGGGAAAAGTGAGGGTATGAGAGCTAATGTGAATAGATATAATAAGTAACTTTATGTAACAATAAATAAAGTGAAAAGGAATAATGAAAAATACATCCACTCTTGTCTGAATACCACTGTGAGCTATTTTAATGGGAAATTTTAACAGAATTGAAAAAAAAGAATAAAAACAGTGTCTGAATTATTAAAATCATCAGAAACCAATTTGCTTCAATTAAAGACCTAACGATGCTCCCAAAGCTTTGATTAAGAAAAAAATGAGAAAGTTTCTTGTTCACCTCGGCAGGCATCTCTGCAAAATGGAAGGTCCCTTGTGCTCCTCTGAAGCCATTTAATGCATATGTGAGCATGGATTCTCAGAACTATCTATAATGCATATAGTGCTTTCTGCTCTCAGTGGCTTTTTTCCCACTCTCTTTACGTCATTTGCCATTTGTGAGGGTTGCCAGGGTAATGACCAATCATCCCTGGAGAGATGCCTGCTAGTAAGGACAACATAAGCTTTCTCTTTTTTGGTATTCTGCAGTATGTATTTGAGAGGTATTCTAGCATCAAGATTGCAGAACTTTTGTTTAGATAGTAGGGAGTGAAAGTTTGCAGAGTATGAAATAACAGCTTACAACTATTGAGGTAAGTGAGGATTTTTCTTTTCTATTTTATTAACAGCTCTGTCTGGATTTATTCAAAACACGGAACGTCATTACCAATTTTTTGCTATGCGTGTAGCTAATCTTGCAATTAGTAAAAGCAGAGAGGTTTTGCCTAATTTGAACAATGAAATCTTAGTAGCGCTGCGTACACAGCAGATCAGGATTTTATTCTTTTTGTAATTACGAATCCCACAGCCTTTCTTGCCACTACATTCACCATATATATCCACTCATCCCAAAAATATTTTTTGGAAGAATTAATTAAAAGCAAAAAAACCCACAGTGTGTTGTAATGCAGATTACAGAGCATTAACTGTGGTTGCCTCCAAGGCAAATGGGAAGTTCTGAATAGTCTGCACTGTACTGTATGTATAGAACAGGCCACGTCAACTGGAAAACAGAGAATCCAGAGTTGAGCCCTATGCTATAAGATGCTGAAGATGTTGAACTTTTGTTGTTTTTAAGTGTTGTCTATTAAATAGACACTTGCAGGCTTATAGGGTAACTCTTTGCTCACCTGTGGGCAATAAGAAAACAGAGCCTCCGGACTGCAGAATTTTTCTGGAACTGATCCTGCCAGTGGAAGCTGGTGGTGACAAGTGCCTCGCAGAATGGGCTTAAATTTTGTTCTTTTGCATGTGAGGGCACAAAAATAATACATAGGAAAAGAGGCAAAAAAATCCATTCAGAAGTTCCCAATGACCTCAGAAGTTTCCATGAAGTATTTATGTGTCACAACCCAGATTACACCTATGACTGAAGTGGTTGGTTTGGGGTGGGTTTTTTTGTTGTTTTAAATGACCCACATTGGAATTATTTTGAGTCCAGAGTGTGTTTGTTGGTACAATCCCCTGTTTGTGTGCTGGCTTCCTGGGAGAAAGGGACAATTGAAGAGGTGGTTGCGTTGTTTTTCTGTAGGATTGCTAAGGTATCAAAGTTCAAGATAGTAACTGTCTCGTCAAAATTACTATTTGCTGCTTAATATATTTGCACCTATGCATAGCTTCCATATGCCTCTCATGCTGGCAATCTTACATGTAATGGCCAAGACATACATTAACCAGCATAAAGCACATATATTTTTTCACTCTATTTCCTGCTTATTGCAAATACATACAGAGTGTGAGTTTGACTCACACTTTTTCCCAGTGGAAATACACATTTAGGGCATTTAATTTAGCATGGTAAATTCCAGTTGCTAAATTTTAGATGTTACTATGTATTCAGATGGTTTTGTAATAGCTTTGCATTATCAAAACAACTGGAGCACAGTGGTGAGTCTGGATGTGTATATATGAGAGAGAAGAGAATTGAGAGTGACAATTTTAGTCTGAGGTGAAAATGATCTTTTCATCAGGCTGTTGAGAAGATATATTTGTTCAGAAAGTAGACCTGTTTCCTCTTTCTAAAAACTGTTACTGTTTTTTTGACATCTCTGTTCTCAATATCACTTTTAAGCAGTTTAAGATATGTTAAATGGTTACACCGGAGGAAAAAATAATCAGTAAGTTGAAAGAAAATTTATCGTTGTCTAATGCTCCTAGTTTATCAGCATTCCATATGATTCCACCATTTTTAGTAATCCAGGAAACAAAAGCACACAAAAGATTATTCTTCATTATTCTAGGTGGTATCTTATGACAGAAAAATAACATGATGACAACTAGATAAGGCATGTTAATTAGTAAAGTAAATTTTCAAAAGAGAGGTCAGGTAGAACTTTCTGGAGAAGATGGTGGGTAGCAAGCTTCAGTCTTTGTCTTTCTGTTCACCTTTTTCCTGCCCATCTGCTTCTCCTCTCTCTTTCCAACTTGAAAGTGCTCTGCGACTGTATTGCAGAGAATAGCATTTCTGCTGAGACAGTGGGACAGATAGAAGCTGAAAGGAGGAGAAGGGAATAAAGTTGCATTGCGATTTGTTCACGGTATAATGTCTGTCAACAACTAGGACAAGGTATTTGTGGCTCTGAGGAGTGATGCAGGAGACAGGCGATTCTGCAGCAACAAGTCTGAGAAATCAGGAAGCAAATGGACTGGGAGTAATGAAGAAAAACTGTAAGGTGAGGTGGAACTAAGTGGTTTTAGCAGCACTCGTATTGGGAATGCAGTAAACCAAATAGTAGAGAGCTCCAGGGAGCAGGCGAGGAGGAGACAGGGTTCCTGGAGCATCTCGATAAAGCTGGTATGTGGGGTCTGGGGTGGTAGGCTGAGGAGGATACATTGGATAGGGACACACACTGAAGTTTGGGATACAGTATTTACCCATGACACAGTACGAGTGCTGTTGAGCAATTTGACCCTTCTAATGCCATGTCTCTTGCTGGAAACTTCAGAGTGGTGAATTCCGGTTGTTACTTTATCTTCCACTTTTGAATACGTAGAAAGAAGAGGAAGACTTAACAGCATAAACTGATCCTCTGATGAAAAGTCAGGCTTCAGACCAGGATGGAAAAGTATGGCACAGGCTGGAAAATGAGGAGATACTCCTGAATGGGAAGACAAGTTAGGGTGACAAAAGAGAAGCAGTGCTTATCCTAGAAAGATTGAGACATGCTGGATCAGTGCAAGAATATATAAAAACATTCAGTAGCTCAAAGTCCTTACCCCTTGAGAAACAGAAGGCAAAAAATAAATGAACGTGAAGGATCGTCGAGTGAACAATAGTTTCTAAGCATAGTGTATGACAAAGCAAATGGTTATTGATAACACTATCACTGCACTGGGCAGCTCAGCCTAAACAGTGGCCTTTGCTGCTAGAGGTTGAGTCTCCTGAGACCTGATAGATTATTTATCTGATAGGCATCATCTGTCCATGATCTGGCATTGTAGTTTTTGTTGGTTTGGTTTTGGTTTTTTTTTTCCTAAATGAACAGTATCTCTCTCAAAGGAGTACTGTGAGTTTTAATTGGTGATTGCAGTGATTAATGAGGCCATCAAATGAAAAATTTACTAATTAATTTTTATCTAAGCAAAGCCCTATGGTTCTGTATTTTGTTGCTGCTGTTTGGAATCTGAGCTGTTATTACATTACCTGGGCCTGACTGTCCACTGCTATGAATAAGCATAGCTCTATTACTTCTGGGATCTGGTCACATAACTCTGAAACTCCGATGTGAAATCATGAAATGCGTGTATTCAGGGCATTACAGAAATAATTTAATTGCATGAACTCAGTTAAAGTGGCACCAGTTACAATATAGATGTCTGATTTTAAATTGCCAGTTACTGGCATTTTTGAAAAGGAGTGGTGAAAATGTGCTTTATCATCCAAAGCTGCAATCCAGGAACACAATAAAGGCATGCAGAAGGAAAAGTTACTGTTACTTGACCAGAAGTATGCATACTTAGGAAAGTTTGAAATTTAGCATGTATTACAAATTTAGTAGGTATTACAGTGCTTTTCAGTGTCTCTCTTAAAGTGCATGGTAAGGTTCACTTTGAATAAGTAATTGGAGAGAAAATGTCTCGTGGTTTAAAACAGAAGTGGTTGTCAGAAGATGGGCATTTTAAAGCACTTAACTAAAAACTCCCAATTTATACTTTTAGTCCTATTTTCAAATGATTTGAGTTTCATTGCACGTCTGTAGGCTCTAAGTTTCAAAGAGATGTAGATGGTGTTGAACACTGGATCACTTATTCCTGAATTGTTATGTGCTTACTGTATGATGCTGGACAAGTCCATTAAACACTTTTTGGCTTGCTTCTTCCCATATGTCAGCTGGGAATAAGTAATGTTTACCTTATAAGACTATGGACGTTATCTGTTACCCTTTGTGAAGTGTTTCGAGGAGCCATGTAGTTGTTCAGGGCCTAGTTACTTAGATATGCAAAGTACTACAACACACAGCCCTCTGAGATCCCCCAGCTCATCTTGTTTTTCTACTGTAGTTACAAGGTCAAGTTGAAATAATCCGTATGATTATAAGAGCTGGTATGAAAAACTTTCCTGGAGAGCAACATCTGTTATCTGGTGGTAATAGTGATTCAAAGGAGCTCTCTGGGAAGAGAATACAGTCTGCCTCACATGAACAGGATGACTCAGTAGTTCACATTTGGAAAGAGAAACATTCCCCGGGCCTCACAAATGTGATTCTGGAGACTCATTACATGCATTATTACATGCTTTTGTGAAGCGCTCTGACACAGCGCAATGCGAATGGTTTCTGGCAGCCATGATCCTCTCTTCCCCAGAAGCAGAAGTGACAGCAAACCATCTGCGGTGCCAGTGCCGCAGACTGACTCCCATTCCCCTCCGATTCCTCAGTGGCAGCACGTGTGGCTCTCCTTTCATGTGCTAGGTAATAAAGCTGAGTAAGGGGTGTAACAGCTAAGGGCTCTAACAAATGTTAGTCCCAGCGCCTCATAAATCCTGACACAAGTTTACCTTGGAGAAACTGTTCTGTAGCATGGTAGGTCTGCGCCACGTGTGTACCTGTTTATTTGTAAGTGTTTAACGGCTGACACTATAGCTTGGGTGAGCGTGTTTAGAGAAATTATATTACTCTCATGATGGGTATTTTGGGCTATGGACATGCACATCAAATTTTACAAGGATTTAATTTCATTTCCCATTTTATCTAAAATTTGAGTCAAATTCAGTCCCTGTATAACATGACTGACCTCGAAGGCCTACAAATCAAAGTAGCCTTACAGCTTCACCTAGATAGGTGACTAGGCCTCCTACCTTCATGGGGTGTTGATTGATGACTGCCGTTCGGTTCACCTGAAACTTAAACAACTGAACTACGTATGGGTGTTCTGGTCCTGTCTACTTTCAGAGGCTTGCATTTTGCAAACATTGTCCTATACAAATAAAACTTCTCGTAGGTGCTATGTAGTAACATTATGTAAAATGCTCTAGACCTGACATTCTGTACAGCTTAATTGAGTGCAATTCCTATTGACTTCAGTGGGTGTTTTATTCAATTAGGGACTGCAGAATTCAGATCATTGCCTTTGGCTTACATCATTGCAAATATTATTGATGCTTATAAAGCTTTCAGGGATCTTTTAGGCTTTTAGTCCACAAATTGACTGCAATGTGAAAGTCTTGCTCGGGGGCAAGAGGAGCACTTATATCCATCTCATCTTTCATTTACTTATTCCTGAGTCTTTCTGTGCTATTCCTTTGGGAGTGCTCATATAAAATATGCAATTTAACAAAGAGAGGGAAAGTAGGGTTGTCTCAATATAGCAAGATTCAAGTTTCATTTTTGCACATTAAAAGTATGTCTCATATTTTCTTGCCTAAAACATAGAAGTGAGTCTGATTAATTTTAATTATCATAAAATGATGAAATTAAGGCACAGTAAATTTAGAATGAATATTGACAAAAATTAACAGTTTCCCAGGGGCAAGCATGGATACAGTGCTTGAAACTTAAAAACTGCACTGGATGGAGTACTGGAAATTTTAACAAAAAGAACTAACCTGCTTTGGTACAAGAAGGGGCTGGATGGCTTAAAAGATTTTTTTTTTATCTTTCTAATCTGCATGCAGTATAAAGCCAATGCCTGAGTTACTCTACATGAGTAGCACAAGCAGGCCTTGTGTAACTTCATTTTGACCACTCAGCCTCTGATCAGAGTAGGAATATGGATAGGGTAGACATCCTTATGCTGGCTCTGTGTTAGGCCCAGAGACAAACAGGACACACTCTACTCTTTTCCATTCAGTGCTTTGGGGAAAATCAGTGAGTAAACCATTTCACGTATAGTGCATTTAATTGCATTTAATGCTTCTTTTTATCTAGAATCAGCAATGAAACATCTAGGGGGAAAAAAAATGTATGAAAGTAAATGAAAACAAAAGAGGTTTGCATTTCAGGCGATATATTCTTACTAAAGATTTTCCTGGAAAAAGCTGCAGAAAGAGCTAGGAAAAGTCACATGTATACACATGCATATTTTTAGGTCTATTTAGTAAAATTTGAGAAATGTACCTATAGGAAAATTGATACACATCCTGGATAGAACACTGACTATTTAATTCTGTCGTCTTAGGTGAAGTGAAATCAGACGTTAAGAAAAGGTAGCCTCCTTACAGAAGGCATTTTTTCACAGGAGCAGAGAGCACAATAAATGTTATCTGTCAGGGAAAGAAACAGGCTATTTAAATTCAGGCAGCATAGCATCTTCAGGCAGAAGGGCTATTTTTAACTTCAGAGGTAGCTTAATTTAGAAACTGAGCAGTTGAAGTCCCTTTTTTTCCCCCACTCCTCCGACTGGAGATTTTTTATAATGATTGTAGATATCCTTGTGTGAAGATACTGAATAGAATAAAAAATACATTATCCTGAGCTTCAAGGTCATGAAAATACACAGCTAACCAAAGCAGTCTGTGGCAATATTGTCATACATGTGTACACACAGAGATTAGATTGATGCACCATTTTGTAAGTGTAAGGACCACTTCGGCAATTTGCCAGGAGGTTGCATATAATTTTTATATCCATTTATGCAAGATCTTACCCAGATCTGTATTATTTTATGTAGGAAGTGCTGTCATTGCATATAACCCTATTCAACACATGATAAAGAGAGTGTAAATTTCAGTGTTTTTTAAGGGAGAAATATTTATGAGAAAACTGGCAATGGTTCCCTGCGTTGATTCTTCTGAACCAGCTTCTTGTTTTTGGCTTTGTTTGTAAGTTAATCACAAGAATTGAGATGCTCATCTTGTTACAGAAGATACTCAAAATTAAGAATTGCAGATTTGACTCTATTAACTGATTACAGGCTTTTTAATGTATTCAGATTCAGAATATGAAAAAATCCTCTCACAAATGGAAGTACTTCCAAGATGGCTTGTTGCAAACAGTCTTCTTGCATAATTGCATACTCTATGTCACTCAACATTCATCTATTGAATTTCAATAGCATTTCAACATAAAACTCGATTCTAACTGAATTTTGTAGTTTACCTGTTCAAGCTCAGCCAAAAATGATTCTGAAAGCTATTCTAGTTGCGTAACAATAACAAAAAGCAAAGAGAGATACGTGCCATTGCGACAGAAATAATTGGGTTATTAATAAGCTGAATGTGACATGGAAAAGTCGTCTCTATTTCTGAGCATAGTGACACCTTCACCATTAACTCTTAAGCACACAGAACTTCCTACAGTTTCTGAAATTTTGCTTAAATGGTTGAGAATTTGGTCACGTACAGAAAAGATAACTTTTTCTGTAGCTACCTAAAATCCTGCAGTTATAAGTGAAAGCTTCTGCTGCCATTTATTCTTTAACTTATGACAGCTAAAATTAGAGGCTTTCATTCCATTGTTTTTATACACAGGGTAGCATGATGTAACATAGTAAGAACATCATAAAACAAGTTAGAAATTTAGAGTTACAATCATTAATGTTCAGTGGAAGTTAAAAAGAAATATCACCTAGAGCTGGACTACTCCTGAACTGCCCACTTTGGATGGGGATTCTTTAATCTT
>VZTL01072303.1:340-12492 GCA_013400535.1 Scopus umbretta | reverse complement strand
GGTTCTGATAAATTAGTATTGCTAAGTGTAATCTTGAAAAGCATTTAAAAAACATCTATTTACCAACACAGACTGTACTGTCCAAACACTTACTGTCTCACGTAAATGCCCATTTTCATTACCAGTCTAATTTCAGACTTTTTTTCATGTTCCTCGCTAGGGTATATAACCTCTGGTAGAGATACATCAGGAGTGAACATCCCTACCCCTTTTTTTTTTTGTTTTTCAAATAATTTACAGTATCTATATTTTTAATAGATACTTTTTATAACATTTACAGTACCAAACAAAATGGGCCATTTCTCTAAATTCTCAACCCTTGCAATTGCTGGTGAATTGGAATTGCTGACAGCTGTCATTCTTCTGCCTGTGATCTGGTAACTCCTGCGGTAAGTTGTAATAATATCACTGAAGAAGAAATAAAAGGAAGAAAGGTGATTGCAAGTCAGTCAAATCACTGACACCAATCATAACACTTAATCACCTCCATATCCCCTTCAAAATGCCACGTGTCAAAACTCAGCTTATACCTGTGCTGTGGACCACGGGCGCGGGCACATACAGCACTCTGTATTCAGCCACGCAGGCATTACCCTTACAAGAGCTTGGGAGCTGACTTTCACAAAACGTTCCTTGACAAACAAATCACGAGGTGAGACAGACACGTTCTGCAGCGCACAAAGTAAGTTGAACACCACGCTCCCCCAAACTCCTAACGTGGACATGACTAAATAGTCACAGAAGTGTTTTCTCTGATTGTACTACAAGGAGGCAGAACGCACCTCACACTAACATAAGAAAACAGGAAAAGCTTGCAAAAAAATGAAGAGTTGGTTGTCATTACTGGCTGCGACCCAGTTTTCTCATGCAGATACTGGAAGTTAATAAATTTCAAGATTTTACCTTGTAAGGATTCTCAAAATTCTTACGTAATTTCCTTTATAAAACTAGATACCAACTGGAGCTCTAAGTTAGGCTGCAGGAAAAAAAGCAGCCTCATATCAACAAACACATTCTTGACCAAACCCAAATGAAAGTAAAGTGTCCTCAGAAAGGACATATATCTGCTTCCTAGAACCACTGAAGATATCACTACTATTTACCAGCAGGCTTCCAACTAGGATGAAGCAATTTAAACACACAACTCAACTTTAAATGTAAAATTGTAATATGCTATTATTCAGATTTCATCAAAATCATTTTTAACACTGTAATTAGAACTTGGTGCTTCTTTTAGAACCCTAGTAATACAGGTATTATCATAATGCAATGCATTATTAAGCTGTAATCGATTCTACAACTTCCAAAATGCCTTCAGATGAAAAAACTTCAACTATATTAAGATTACTATGAAACTTTTGTAGAAAAAATACAGAATAAGATTTATTTGCATTAAAACATGGTAAGAAAACCAGCTCAGATACTGAAGATTCAGCGAAAGTTCAACAACACCCCTTTACACATTAATTCAGACAGTAACATCCAAGACCATTACAGGATCTGACAAACTTTGCAGAAAACCAACTTCAAATAAAAGATGGAACTAACGAAAAATGTGTAAGTGGAAAAAATTTACATCACATAGCAATGTTTTTGCCTCTCCTTCCAAACCCTTGTAGTTTATTAGGATACCTGGCATTTTCATGTTCGACCAAGTAAAATGGCACATACTCATGTTCACAAATAATGAAACTACTTTACTGTAATAGAGCAAGCCATCTTTCAAAGTGTTTATATGGCTAATTCAAGCCACTGCCTGCCCTGATTTCTGAATCACCTACATCAGCCAGACGTTTTCTATCCCTAAGCAACTGATACAGCCTCGTGTCTCTAGAACTCAAGCAACAAACCTGGAAGATAAAGTGCAAAGAAGCCAGCAAGAAAGTGTTTAGGGCTGGGGGGAAAAAAAGAAAAAAGAAAAAAAAATAAATCACCATTTCACAGATCAAGAATAGAGGCATGAAAATAATAAGTAACTTGTACACGGTCACAAAAGTCTCTGCCAGAGCCAGGGAAAAGAACCGAAATTTCTTTAATCCCTGTTCAGTACCTTAAATACAAGGCTATTCTTCCCTCTTCCTACTTGATATTGTGTCAATGCATGAGTGTAGGTGTTGAAAGACTAACAAAAGAAAAGTAATAGTATGGTATTATGAGCCGAGAAACCTAATCTTTATCAGATACAGCAAATCTCTATGATGCTGCCTGCACTAGGAACCCTCTCTTTGTCCTGAATATGCTTTAAATTACTGGTATAATGTGTACTGTATATTGTTCCACTCTTATATTTATTCCACAAAAACCCCTGTGGCCTGCATGCGATTTTATCATTAGCTGGCAAGGTAATTTCAGGGCCTAGTTCTGCAATCATTCCATGAGCAATACTCCCATTGAAGCTAGTATGTTCTGCATGCAAAGCAGCTACCAATTCAGGTTCCCTATAATAAAAAGACCTTTTTCTATTTTAACTATTGTGGAACATTAGTGACAATACAAAAAAGGAGAAAAATTACAGTGCAATTCTTTATATGAGTTATTTTATACTATGACAAAATATAAAAGTGTGCTTGGAAACACAATCTACCCAAAGTATTTCCTATGAGATAAATGACAAGGTTTTTTTTATTTATTAAAACTCAATAGAATATAAAATAATTTCTTAAAATAGGAAAAAAAAATCTCTGCAAAAATGATAAATCATTGGCCAGGATTTAGATATTACCAATATGCCTAAAGGTCACAAATGTTAGTATTTTGCTTTCTTTTGATTCCTTAGATACATGTAAAAAGCCAAAACTCATCCAAATCAATGAAGCTTCCAGGATTCACTCAAGTAAATATGCTGAAAACATATTTTTGTGCAAGACGTATACAACTGCTTTGTATCATTATCCCTAAAACCACATTGAATAAAACAGCTACTTTCAAGATTGAAGTATTTTAATACAATATTTAGATGCTAATATAGATGCAGAAAGTGAATAAATTGTTTTTAACTTCACTAAAGCAATCATAGAGAAGCTTTAGTCATAAAGGTAGGTCATAAAATCCCACTCTCTTAGATAAGTAACAAAACCCCCGTCTCTATAAATTAAATGGCTATAACGGAATTAAACTTTAAATTTTCCCGAGTTAGAGACATCTAGTCTCTGGTAGATCTACTAATGCACAAGATATAAAATAACATGATACGCAATGCCACATCCTTCACATAATATCCGGCAAAGTAACTGCTATTACTATAATAGATCTCACTGAGGTTTGATTTGCAATCATGTTATGCCACTTGATAATTTGGTGTGGAATCCTCAAATATTGCCATGAGAAAACACAGCTAAAAAAGAAGTCACTTCAGAGAACGAATTTATCATGTCCCCTGAGAAACATAATCAAAGGCACTGGATTGGGAACACTGGAAAAAGGTTTCATTCCTTTCTGTTCGAGCCATGTAACGGTCTCTGGGGAAACCTAAGTGGTCAACGATTAATACATAAATGCATACACAGATATGCTTCCTATAGTTATTTATCACACATGTGAGATTATAAATCAGTCACTAGACTCTAAAAGATGCAACAAGCATCCATTCCTGGGAACAACTGGAATTTGCCCCACCAACGACACCTGCCTCTATACTGCTCGTTACAGAGCATCAGTTTGTCTGCCCAAACAACTTCTGGGAAAGAACTGAGGCATCAAGTCCACAACCGCTCAAGGTGCTTCTCCTCACAGGTGGAAAAAAGCAAAGCAAAGCGCTTTGCTTTTAAAATAAATGAGAACTCTTCATTCTCCGTTTACCATTTATTCACTCTTTGTCAGAAAGAGGCTCAGATTTTACCACATGAGAAGGCAAGACACAGAACAAGCCACATTAGTATAATCACAAAAGCTGTGCTACTTTTCAATTACTTTTAACAGAGCTCCTGCATCGTTGGCACTAAATGAAGCCCATTCCCCGTCTCACAATAGGTTGAGGATCCTGCCGTATTAGGAAGTGTCACTTTTTATAAGTTAGGCTTGAATTTATTTCCCCAGGCTCTCCTTTACAACATCTCACTGCTAGCAGTTTTTATTCAAACCCTTAAAAAAAAAAAGATTCCCGCCTCCGAGAGACTGAGAAAGCCGGGTCTTGCAAGCATTTATTGCAAGATATGTTACGGGTCTCAGTCCCCCAGCTCCTTCCCGGTATATTCATAAAGAGAAAGTTGCATCCAGTGTGAGGACACAAGAAAGCACATTTTTCCTTTCACCACTTCCCCTGCAGGTTTTGCTCAATCCACGATGAAGCAACCAAAGGGAATTTGGTCTGCATTCCTGCAAACCTACAGCTCGCACACTGAAGCCGAGCTTTGCGGCAAGTGCAGTTATTTAGCATTTGGCCACGTGGCTCCTCCCAACTCCCATTATATCAGCTACACATTTTTGACATGGAAACCATGCAAAATTTCCGAACTCTTTTGTGAGGGGGGAAAAGCGCCATCTAATTAGACCACATGTGCAAAGCAGCATCTGGCTCCGAGCGCAGCGGTTTGCAGAGCGCCTGGAGTTGTCGTGGAGACGAGCACATGACCCGGGCAGAGCTGAAACTCTGGGGCACGGATCCAGATGCACTTCTAACATATTCTGACAGAGAGCAGATGGGCAGATATTTGCCAGGCCAAAAATGCCAACTCTGCTCCCCTCCAGACCCACACGCCCTCAATGATAATTTTTATCTTGTAGAAGTCCTTCTCATCTGCCCTGGAACCTCAGGCTTTCTCACCTAGGAAACAGAACCAAACCTGCCAAGATTTCAGTCAGACGAGTCCACAAACTTCAATCCCATTTATGTAACCGTTATAAGGAGGACTACCAAGTCACAAAACATTACCCAAACATTTAAAAAACCCACTCATTTCAATGCTTTATTTTGGTATTCAATGCAAACTGCATTCGTGGAAAAATGCACTTGAATTTCTGTGATTCACACGGTGTGTTATTGCATCTTGGCTGGAGAGGCTTGATGCTGTTTTAATTATTAGTAAAGTAAACCAAACATTGCTCTACTTACCCATAAGAATCGCTGATAACGATGTCTATTACTGCGGTGACCTCACAGCTTTGAGACCCTGTTTTCAGTTTCTTAATATTCTTTCAACTGTACAAATACATGTTTTCTATTCCAAATTCCTTTTTACCTTTAATGCTTTAGTTCAAATTAGCTCTGCATTCTGCGAAGAACGTCTTCAAGAGAAACAGTCTCACAACCTTGGTTGAAAAGCCCTATCCACACAGGCACTGAATATGCCTTGCAGGAGGCACATGATCTATTAATGTCAGAAGAGGAATTTCCAGGAAAAAAGAATTCCTTGGCTCAAACTCCCTCAAAGAACCACAACTTGTGATTATGGTTGCCTGCAGACTCTGAGCATTCTACAGCCCAAGATTTTCCCTGCAAATGCCTCACCTGCCACAATGACCCGCTAGAAGCCGTGCAAACCAGGTGAATAAGCATGAAACAACAGTAAAAGAAAACACCCACCACCTGCCCGCTCCGTCTTCAAGGAAGCCAACTACTCCGCAGGACTGGATTACATTCTTTCTGGTGCTGGAGTATCTACATCACGGATGCAAGATATTTTCACAGCAGGCATTTCCCATTGAAAATTCAAGAAAGCTGGCTACTGTGGAAAAAGTTACTAAATAACCAACAAAGTACTTGCACTGAGAAATTAGCATTTTGAACCTTCCCCATTAAAAACTAGAATCGGCACTGGCTTGAGCTGCCTTTTGCGCTGATTTGGTAACTGTACATACACTTTCATTCTACATGGGCATAATCGCTTTGACCCAAATGCACATGTAAAAAAGTTACATTGCTATTTTAGCATTAAAATAAAGGAACAGTAAAGCAAACACAATGTTATCAAATATCAAGAAATTTAAACACTAGAATGTCATAGATATTTACCAATAATTGCTATAGCTAAGAATCACACCAGAACACTTCATTAGCTTAGTCGTCGTCTGCAACACTGATTGATTTCTACATGCGTATTTTTCCATATTTTAATTTTAGTGGTACAAAATTACATTACTCCAAATGCAGAAGTTGCTCATTTAAAGAATGAAACTTGCCTAATAGTGTTCTTAGTTCTGGTAATGTGATATTTGACATTCAACAGCAATTTAAACTCATTTTTCAGGGTTAAACAAAATACTCGGCAACTTTTAAAAACATTTTGTCACGTACGAACCCCCCCCCCCATACCCAACTTCATTAAGTGTAAAATTTCCAAGTGCTTAGAGTTATACCCTATACAAATACTTTCAAAGCTTAAAACAGTTCCGAAGGTGCTAAAGAGTTAATACTTTGTACTGTGGTCACTGTAAATAAGCACAATTTCAGCTAAGCAATATTGCTGTCAGAGACACAAGGCTTTGCAGGTGTGGGCAATAATTAAAGGTTTCAGCACATCTACCTGGGTGAAGTATTTTTGCCTCCTATTCCAAGGAGGAAGCCCTCTCTGTGGAGAGCAGAAGAGCTCATTAATGAGGCTAATTAGGTGTAAAGGGGGTAGAGTCTGGCATCAGCTGCAGCTTATAGTAGCTAATCATTAAGCTCTGTAATCTCTACCCCAGAACAGCAGATGATCATGTTCCTAGGTGACTGATGTTGCTAAGAAAATCTCCAGCACCTGAGTACCTGACCAAATACTTTTTGGTGAGGCTAAAAATTCCCTTAACCCTCCACATGCCAGACAGTGGCATCAACATCATTTCTTCACTCATCAATTTTCTAACAACGGGTATGCAAAGAGATCTGAACTTGACATGAGGTCTATAGTGTGATTTATTTCAGAATTTATAAAAAAATCTATGCCATCAACAGTGTATGGAAGTAAATAATAGTTGGTGGAGCAACGTGCAAGAAGAATGCAGATATGAGCAATAACGCTTGAAAAAGAGTGATCACACATACCTCCTAAAGGTTTGTGAGTTCTCCTTGTAATTTCTTTGCATAAAGTAGTGAGGATAGTTACAATACCACAGGGATGAAAGCCTTGTTAATAAATATGTAAAATAAGGATTTCATTGTACTCATCTAATTTGAAATGAGAAAAAGGACATAATTTCCATGGAGAGAGAATACATGAAAGCAGAGCTCAGTCTGGAACCTGTTTTGTAAAATGAATTGCAAGGATGGCAAACTATTCCAACAGCTCAACATGAATTTTTGAGTTGATCAGGCAGAACAGATCCTTTACTGGCAACCTGCTACTGTCCTTTTTTTTCCTGCAACTGAGTAGCAGATTTGAACAAAAAAAATGATTGTATTCTATTTGAATAAAAAAATGGACTCAGTCCAAACTCAACAAGAAATAGATTATTTTACTATTGCAATTATTTTATTGCCTCATGGTGTGGCTCGTAGTAGATCCTTGATATATTCATGAATGAACACTAAAGCAAAATCTCTGAAGTGCCTTAGTGATAACTCAAGAGTTATAACTAAAGAGAGGCATGTTTTAAAAGGTGCATTTTCATACTGACCAAGAAACTAAGCCGTAATTTTGTACAGATCACCAGACTGCAAATACAATTAAATCAGCATATTTAGCTGATCCTTATTGTCACTAGAATGAAAAAAAAAAGCCATCTCAATTTCTTCAGTTTCTGTTTACTAGCTAAAATATTTAAGGATTAAAAAGAAAAACCACCTTGCAAAACCAGAATGATGAGCGAGTACCACTCAGGTAATAAAGGCCCAAGTGTATTTAATACAAACTCCCTTGTCTCCATGTTACCTGTGGACTTGGAGATGCACAGATTAAGTAACATGAGCTGCTCAGAGGTGGCAGTGGCTCTCATTATAATCAGGGATATGGTTGCATGACGACACCGGTGATCCAAGACTCCTCTCAACGCCAAAAGAAAAAAAAAAAAAATCTCCGGTATTAACTAGCACCTTCTCTTACAACAATACAGAAGTCAATTCAATTGGATGCTAAAAATGCTTTGTAGCAGCATCATATTATTTTTTAATAATTCTGCAGATATATCACACAGACAAAAACAGATTGGGTAACACAGGTTTTTACAAAAGCTTCGAGGTTAAGTCCCCTGCCCCAGTATTGAACACACTGTACCTTTAGCTGCTTCTACTCCAAAATGACGTGCACAAGAAGTTTTCAGATGGGTGCAAAAAGTAGTCAACACCAAAGGTGTACCACAGTTTCTTACACAGAAACATCATCTCTTCTGAAAGATAACTGTTACCAAAATACCTCAGAATGCCTGAAATGCAGATGGGATGGGAGAGCCTTGTCCGCTCAGCATCTGAAAAAAATTCCTGCTTTTTCTTTTTTATTTAGTTTACAAGTGACATAATTCTCTAGCAACATCTCATTTCAGTGGATGATACCCAAATACAGGATAAAGGGGAAAAAAAAAAGAAAAAGACAAGAGAACAGTTGAAAACCGCAGTTTTAGAACACAAGGGCCATAACTGATCACATGAAAAGTCCATCTGCCTGGTGTTCCGTCTCCAATGCAGCCATAGGCAGATGTTCAGGAAAGACCAGGAAGGTAGGAAGCCTGAATGTTACGTCTCCCCTCAGACTCTATCAGAGATCTTCATCTCAAGACATTTACTGAGTCTGCTGTTGCTTCTGTATTAAGTAAACCCGAACAGAGGCCTCTCCCCAATCTCCCCCCAAACCAATACAAACTTCCTCGGTATCACTTGATAAAGTGCTTGGCAGGATTACTACCTACTGTACAAAGAATAGCTCCTTCTCGTTTCTTTTGAGCCTTTGCTGTTAGAAACCTCACTTGATTGGCCCTGGTTTTTTATGCTGGAAGAGACAATGAGAAGTCACTCCCTATCCTCCTCCTTCAAATTGCCAGGGAGACCTTTTCCCGTAAATAATGCTACAAAATTATCTGACATTCACAGTATCCCAGTATTCAAATAACCAAATTAAGGCATTTTATGGTGGAAAATGTGCAAAAATGTTGTCGGTAAGCAAGGGGTAGGTGTGTTTAGCAATCGGGATAAGTACATACAAGCATTTGAAATAAACAGAGGACAGGGCAAGCAGAACTGTACACTGCATTTTAGTCAAGGGTAACAAACTTTTGTTTCCCTATAGTCTAACTCACCACCACAATCATATATATCCCAAGGTTGGTCTGCAGAGACAAGAAAAACCGTTCAGAGGAGTGATTCCAAGATTTGGCACTATTTCTGCATTGTTGTAATGTTCCTGACAAGTGCTCCATTGTTTCTTAGCCGTGTACACACTTCACTTCAGTAATTAGCTGTCAGAGCAGGCCCAACAGCAACTTAGTATTGTCTGCTCAAATCACATTAATGAAATGCAATCCACTCAAATGTCCTGAATGCATATCTGTAATTGCGTTAAATAGAGAGGCTGGGGACATCAGCAAACTTCAGCTTCTGAACAGGGCATTACGATCAAGCACATTAATCCATTATTTCTTAGGGATTTGACAACCAATTAATATTACAGGGCTTCCTACACAGCAATAAGGACTGATGATCCGACCTTATTTTATTTATTATTTTTTTTTAAAGCATAAAAAGTGGTTTTTCAGACTCTGGGTATCAAAGTAAAAGCTGGGCATAACATTTGTGAGTACAACACCCTTAAAGGCAGCAAAGCAAGAACTGCAGGTTGCAGCACTGCAAAAGTAGTTTTTCTATTTAAAGATTCAGCATCTGTATGTTGAAACGTAAATGTAGAATACTCAGTGTATACACTACACTGAGCATAAGTAAAATTAAATAAACCCCAAGATCCTTATCAAATATATCAGTTTTTAAGACTTCTTATATGACTGTTAGAATCAATGTTCCCAAAGAATACAAAATGCAGTTGATTACTTTGGACTGTAATTAATTATCAGTTGTATTACAACTGATACTTGTCACTCAAGTCACTATACCATTTTCTCCATTTTCTGTTTCATGCTCTCCATCACCAAAGATTTTTCCAAAGAACAGAATTTGGACAAGATAAAAAACAAGAAAAACACATACACGAAATATCCTGTGGGTATAATAGTCTTTGGAAAACTTTCATGTCAGTTATGACTGCAAAATTGCTATAAAAATTTAATTAAAATTGAGCACAATAAGCTATGACAAGATAATGGATGGGAAACGTAGCTTTAGGGCAGAGCGAGGATATCTAGAACTCTGGCTAGATGTGATGCTTTATTTTTGGTTATGTTTGGCAACTATTCTTGAGATTTCTGAAACACATCTTAATTATAATGATCTACAGAAATTCACAGAAAAGAACAGCACTGCATTTCAGTTATCTCAAGATCTGTACCATATGCCAAATAAGTAAGAGATTTTTAGGGCTCCAGTACCATCTAGTCCTTAATTTCATTCATGTTCGCACCCACATCAAAGAACACTCTTTTCCAAGAGGCTGAGAAGCCCCTGCAAGCCCCTCCCGAACCATTAAGCATTTTGTGACTTATCTGCAAGTAAAATTAATTCGTTTCCTCACACAGGTAGAAATTCTTTGAATATCATTTCCCTCCCTAGTTGGAGGTAACAATCAAATCCAGCATCACACAGACCTGAAGCAAAAGTACTCAAAAGCCTTGGGAATGACTTCAACTTTGGGAAATCAATAGCCCTTTACTGGAGACAGCTTCTTTGCTCTCCCTGGAAACTCATTTTAAGAGAGCCGGAATGCGATTTATTCAACATGTAAAGGAGAATGCATGATTAAGTGACATTTGGAAGAGAACAGATATTCCAAACATTGGCTTAAAATCCCCAAATGAGGGGATGCAACATATGCATGTTTTAAAAATTTTGATCAAGAAGTCGTCCCTATTAATTGGAAAGCCACTGCTCCAAAACACCATGTATTTATAGGTTCATAGATACATTCAGGGAAAATATTTACATACCTGCTACAACTAAAAATTATTTACCTTAAGCATGAACTTCCTTGATTAGATTCAGTTTCTGTAATGAGTAATGTAAAAGAACCCACTGCTTTCTGAATAATGCTGGTTAGCTGCTTTTAATTACGGTTACTACACTCACAAAGTACAAACACCACAGCCAAACAGCATTATTCACTATCATTCAACAGAGACTGTAACTCATCTCATGTGATTTTGTTACCAGAGACACAGCAGCCATTCAACACATTTTAAGTTCTAGGCAAGAAACTAAGGTAAGTGACAGCATTCTTTGGCTGCCTTCAAGTGTTAAGTATGAAATGTTCTTGTATGCAAGAAGAAAGCATCCTTAGAGAAAAGTGTTCTTTATTTTTCAAATAGTCTTCATGGAGAAAATGTAATAAACTAGCAGTTGACCAACGGGGGATGAACTTTACCTATACAAGGACAGACGGGTCTTGAAGAAAGGCAAACCAAATCACATTTGTAATCCTTACAAAGTGCTTTCATCTTCACCATTAATCCTCTCTAAGAAAAATTGCTCTAGAGATACAGGTTTTAACCACTGCTCGGAGAGCTTCACCAAAAATAATTCTATAGTATCCCTTCCTTTTCCTTGGACAGCAGGAGTAAGCAATGTACATATATCATTTGCAGCTTTTAAAGTGCATTCAGAGCAAAACCATGCCACCTTCATTTCGACATTACGTTGAAGAATCTAGTATAAGTTACTATCTCTGAGTAATACTTAATGCCAAATAGGATGCCTGAAGAGAGTAACGTGAATAACAAGTTTTACACTTTCAGAAAAAACAACATATACGCACGTATATATAAAACAGGCATATAGTTACTCACACAAGATTTGCTATAAAATTTCTTATTATATAAATCACAAAACGAAATACTGCATCAGAAATTACTCAAAAGAGAGCTACGCTTGGACACAAAAGTAACCTTTAAGGAGTTAAAATGTCCTCAACTACAAGTCAAGTTGAAACTTATTTAATTAGGCTCTGTGTTTGAAAAAATGAAATAAATTCTTTCATTAACTAAACCAAACTCCCTTAAAGGCAACAATATGTTCCCTCTCTGTCAGGACAGAGCGCAATGAAATCTTTATTTTAATTGGGGTTAGCTAAGGGGCCATTTGGCTTCAGATGCTTTGTTTATCAGCCCTAAGCTTTACAGCTTAGCCAGTACTTGAAATATTTTAT
>VZTL01072295.1:4115-18474 GCA_013400535.1 Scopus umbretta | reverse complement strand
AAAAAAAAAAAAAAAATGCAGCTTTAGTAGAGTTCTATTTTCTTGTTCAAATCAATATTGAAATTAGCAATGAGTATATTCCTGCGAAGAAGACCATTTTAGATTTTCTGCTAAGGGTAGACCTTCTTTTTAAACACAGACAGTATTTATCACTTGAATAACTCCTCAAGCTAGAATTGTCTCTTCTAGAAGACACTCGCTGTTAGAGGCAGAAGAAATTTCACTTTTGACACATATACAGTGAAGCAAGGTAGATGTTTATTCAGTATGGCATCTTCCATAGGTGATGCATCCCTAAGCATTCTGCAAATTGGTGCCATTTTCTAGAACCAGAGCTGTGGAACAATAAAAAAGCTATAGGCAAAGGAGGAAAGATGAGCTTCTCAGTGAAAGTAAAACCAGATTCTTATGGACCAAATTGTGTTTTATTAATCATGTTAACACCAGTGGCTGTGATGCAGAATGGATGGAGAAGTGGGGGAGGATGGTGCTCTGTGTGTGCGTTGTGTTATTTGTAATGTGGTGAATGGTATTTATATGCTGTCTATTTCCATTGTCATGAAATGACCACGCACAATGCATTTATGGGTTCTCACTGCAATGGCTATACTCCTCATATCTTACTTGCTGAAAGTAAAATGAAAGTGTTACTTTCTAGTAGGTGGCAGTGCACCCTCATAGAGGCAGAGAGCCTATTTAGTGTGGAAAACCAGGGATCAGTAAACATACCTGGATGAGAAGTTAGGAAATGCAAAGGGATTTTCTGAAATGCTGATTAAAAGAGAAACAGAAAAGAAAACAAGTTTTCTTTTATATTGTTTTAGGTTTGTACATCATATTTTACTGATAATTTTAGACTAGTGGTAAAGATTGGATCAAGAAGTGACACATTCTCTTCTCCATTATGTATGTTCATGAATAATATCTTCTGTTTTGCACTTACATCTGTGTATTTATGCTTTGGTTTATGTGTGTGCATGCTTGTGCAAAGGTGTATCACTAAAGGTGTTTAATTTTTGGTTATGTTATTAAATGTGCAGTTCTCTCTATTGTTACATCCTTTTTTGTGATGTTTCCTTAAAATATGTATAAAAATAGGGCAAGAGAGACCCTGTTTTGTCTGTAAAATGCCTTGGTAAATGCCCGGCACATTTACCTAGTGTTATATTTAGACTGGAGCTGAAGAAATTACTGAAACAGGTACCTGAAAGTGACTTAATATAAGAGTTGATGCAGAGCCAGCAAGTGGCTCTCTGTTTCCAGTTCCTGACTGACTAATGCACCGAGCACCTCTGACGTGTGACCCGTTGATGCTGGCAGCTCATCTCTTCTCAGGCTATTGCAGCGCTGGCCTCTCCTCCCTAATTATCACAGCCTGCACCCTCAACACACAACACGCGCGCACACGTTCCACTTAGCCTCACCCAGGCTCAGTGTCATCCGTGTAGCTGCCTCCAGTGTTTTCTCCCGGTGGGAAATCCTATCAGTTCGTGGGGGAGGACTCGGCACTGGGTTTGCATCTTGCGGGCCCAGCTGGGAAGCTCCAGCAGGCAAGAACACAAATAGAAGGTACAAGTCCAGCGCTAAACTGTTGGAAGTCCAACAACAGCAACTCAGCTCTGAACTTGGAGAGGGTGGAATTGTACACAGGGAATGTTTGCCATATAGTTAGAAGTAAACAGACAATTTTGTGTAGTTCAGTAACTCAGTTCAGATGATCTTTAAAAATGTTACAAAGTTTTGAGGTACTGCAGTCAAGGATCAGACAGCAGACATGGTATTAAAAGATTATTTGACAGGTTTTTGGATTTTCTACAGGCAGCACACAGCCTGGAGGCTCTGCATAAACCTAGGAGTAGGGCTATCCTCTGCCCTGAAGAGCAGACCTTCTCAGCTGTGTCTCCAGATGCAGAAACCCAGTAATCCTGATTGAATGTCCTGTTATTGTTCAGTAGTAAAAATTGAGATTGGGATGTTTGCAGTGTGGAATCTCTTGCTGATCTGGGCCTTGATCTTGCAAATACTTACCATTGTGCTTATTGTTATGTAGATGCATACTCCCACTGAGTACTCCAAGTGGTATACATAAACATTTTCATAAATCTTAGAGATCTGGTTTGGTAAGTGCAAGCACAACATGTGTAATGCACAATCTCAGCACCTTCTGAGATCCTGAATCTCTGCCTGGAGACACATATAGCAAGCTTCAATATGAAACCTCTCCAGATTAACTTTTTAGTATTATAAGCTTGATTTACGTGTGGCAAGAACAATTGGTTGGGATATATTGGAAGAAAACGTATCCCATTAGCAAAGAATGCGATAATTAGAAAAGGAAGAGACCTGACTCAGAATGTGTGATATTGACTCAGAATTGTGTCCTAGAGTCATTATGCAGACAAAAAACCCCACCACTCGCTTCAAGTGCAAGTTTTGCATGTGTAACAGCTGTCACAGTCAGACCATTAATCAGCTGAACCACCACACAGGTGGAGGATGAGAAACCACCTTCTGTGCTAGAAGTTGAACATAAAAATTATTTTTCATGGGGTCCGTCTGTGCTGCTGTAGTTGCGGCAATGCAAATCTCCAGTGTAGATCTGTTTCTCCACTGACATAAGAAGTTTTTGTACATTTTCTTCTTTTAAGCATAGAGGAAAAAAATACAGATTGTAGTTAAGTGCTAGAGATGTGATTTTGCTCTAAGCTGTGTTTCTCCTGCTAAAACCATTGCAACAAAATACACGCATATTTTATTTTACTTGATATATTAGTGTACTATGAACTCATATCAACTGCATACAGTTAGTTGATAAATAAACAGCTTACGTTGGATTGCGTGTGTTAAAGTACCCCAGGTTATTTTGCAAAATGATGTCATTTATTATTCCCTGCTGTGCATAATGACTATTTGTGAAAAATAGAGGCTTTTCTTTTCTCTCCTGTCCACCCCCAACCCAAAAAAGAAAAAAAAAATCTGATCAGAATTAAGCACGTCCCTTGAAATACAGACACTTTCCACCTCCTCTCAGTTTGCATCATGTGATATGGCAAGACATCAAATGATACAAGGGTATGTAATGTGACAATAAATGAAAGATAAATTAGAAGAATGTTTTCTGGGTAGACTGTTCCTTATTCAGTTTGGATGATAAGAATTTAGTCTTAATTTCTGACATATTCATTTTATCTGCTAAGTTTCCTAATTTGTGTTATTACAGATAATTTCCAACTTATATTTATTCTTAAAACTTTATTTGTTCAATTAGAAGGTAGATTTCAGCCTTTATCTTTGTAGGTAGCTGATCCAAGACAGTTTTATGTAAATGGCTTAATTAATTGGTACCCTTCAGTTGAAACAGCAACTTACAAAGGAAGTAATCCTTTTCGAGTGGCATAAGCTGTTTTAAAAAGGCAAAAAAACCACAATACTTTTCTCAGGCACCTTGGCACACAATTATAAGTTATTTGACAGAAGTAAATGTAATAAACTGCAAGGCTTCTTCCCAAATTATGTCTTTTCTATGTAATTAAAATAGCATCAACCTTAAGTGCAGTGGCTCTGTAGTCTTCAAATCTACATTATTAAGAGACTTAATTATGCAGAATTATAAAACTTTCTTATAAATGGTTCAATGTGTTGGTGGTAACGATGTGATCTGTGTGGCCTACTTAAGTTTACACTCTCTCTCAAGCAATTAGTTGTTTCCAAGTGTTTGGTGTGTTGCCCTCCCTTTCAGGCTGTCCTTGGAAACCCTGCCACGCAATGCTGTTAGAGGATGTAGTAACAGGACCTTTTCTATATGGCCACCTGACAACGGCACCGATCGCTCCAGGTGACGGTCTGCCACCAGCACTGTTGTTGCTGCAGCTGGGCTTGCCTGGATTACAAGTGCAAACTCGTGTACTGGCATATAGTGTAGAAAGGAGGAGAAGGAGTTTTGGGTATTCTCTCCTTTTCTGCCATGCACCAAGGTCCATTTGTTGTGGAAGCTAAGCCTTCAAGCAGTGTTTACCCTAGTTGCATACTACTCTACAAAAGTAAGGGGCGCTCCATAGTGGAATTAATTTGTAAAACCCAAAAGAGGGTTGTTTAGATCCCATGTGTGATGGCAAATCTTTTCCTTCCCCGAGCAGATCAAAATGGCCTTGATTCTGAGTGTTTGCATGGCACAGTGTGGACCTCTTTCTCAGTCTAATGCTGCCCCTTGGTAAAAATAGTGGGAGGAAATAACACATGATTAAAACCGACCAATTCTTCACGTATTAATAAGGGAAAATAAAAAAAATACAGACTGCACCCACTTATCTTCTCTGCTGCTTGCTGTTATACTTGTTTCTGAACTTCATATCAAACTGGTGATCCTGGGGGAGGGGGGAAGGATGAGTGGGTGAATGAATACATGTCTCGCAATGTGGCAACTTTTCAGTAGAGATGCTCCAATGCTGTCCTCATTATTGTCCCATTTTATTTGGCAGAGTGACTCTTTTCCCCTTAAATGTGCAAGGGTTTAATTAATACATTCCAGTTGTCAAACCCAGTTCAGCTTGATGAGCAGGAGAGTGTAGAAAAGCTAGATTATTTGTTTGCATCACTAGGCAATGGGGAAATACCTCCTCCGTTGGTTTTCTTTGCAAGTAGTGACAGCAGCGTTCTGGCAGGGACAAAGGGATAAAAAATGTGCTGGAAGGACTAGAAGAATTAATTTGTAATAGATAATTGGATCTGTATGGCAATGATACGAGTTTGGAGGAAACTCGAGCAGAATAGCTCTCTAGGTTTTTAGGTTTTACTCTCTTGTCAAATTAGCATCTGCATGTCTTATGCATTTTAAAGTTTAAATAAGAATATACATATCTCGCTTCCTCATTTAGCTGCCCCATGCATTGTCTGACAAAGGTCTGGATGTGCTTATTTCTATTATTAATTAAAACTTGAGAAATAAATTTTGCTGTTTGTTGGGAAAGTGATACAGTATTGCTGTTACTTTCCTCTCTTGCAAAAGTTAATTTTACTCTTGCACCAGCCTCTGAGACAACTGTCTTTTGAGTTTTGCAAGCCTCATCTTTGTTGCTGATTGATCCTACAGCAGATCCTCAGAGAAGGGCGGAGTTCAGTGTTATGAGAGATTGTCTCATTCAGTGGAAGCATGGGTCCATCCTGTGAGGGTATTGAATGTCAGGATTGAGATGTTACTTGAGTTCAGTTCCGTAGAGAGCCAGTGATGAAAGCAGAGTACCGTGGGGATGTACTCCCAACGACTCCAGCTGCTAAGGTGGCTGATGATGTCTGTACCAGTTGCAGATTTTTCAGATTTGGCAAACTTGTCCCTAAATATAGCTAGGTACAGTAATCAAACCTAGAGGTCATAAACGTAGATAACTGTGGTTGGTAACAGAGCAACTAACAAATGGCTACAGTGCATTGTTTAAAAAAAAAAAGAAGTTTTATTGGAGGATGATCAACATTGTCCCCTCCTTTTAAAAAGGTGTTATGGGTGATCCCTGAAATTATAAACTTGGGAAGAACCTCAGTGTAAAGAAATATGGTTGAGAGAATGATTAAAGATCAAGTTATAAAGGACCTAGATGAGGATAATATGATGGTGACAAATCAGCACGATTTCTATAGCCTGTCAGATTTCTTTGAAATAGTTAACAAATAATGGATAAAGGAGAACCAGTGGATATAATTTATTTAAACTTTCAAAAGGATTGGATAAAGTCTTTTAAAGGAGGCAATTAAGGAATCTTGCTAACAATGGGGTAGGATGTAAAGTCTTGTCATGGATTTAAAACTGATTTAAAGACTGAAAGTTAAAAGTAAGATTAAATGCCCATTTCTTACTGCTGGAAGGAGACAATAATGGGTGTTCAGGAGTGGGGCTAGGAATGGTAGACTTCAGGTTTTTTTAACATATATATTTTATTAAATTGCTATTGTGCATAGAATATAATTAGATAGTATTCCCTAGGAAATACAGTAGGTTAGTATTAAGGATCTGTGTTATACAAACTGACCTAGCGCTGTCGTGCTGTATTGAAAAAGAAAAGAAACAAGAAAATAGAGTGAACAATAGCAGTAACACTTCCCCCAAAAAATGCTTCTCCACTGAAAAAAAATAATCTGCTTGTTGCACCATCTAATCTAAACTACTGTAATTCATGAAACACACCAGCCCTGATCCAAGAACAGAATCAAATTTCACTCTAAAATGTCCAGGGAAGTTTTGTCCAGTCTTTGGTGAACTCTGCATATCTGCCCATATACTGCAGCCAGTCTTCACTACAGTGGATCTGTGATCTCTGCTGGCATCGAGGTATTCCATGGCTGAGACAGCTCTAACCTAAAGTAGGACTGGGAAGGAGAGTAGAAATTGTAGAATAGCTCTACAAAACTAGACTAGTTCAGATAACATGGTTTTGAATAAGTTTTGTCACAGAAAAGGTAAAGGAAATATAAGCAACAGAAGTATGCATACAGTTAGAGTGAATTTGTAAGTCCTGAATCTGTCATGACTCATCAAGCAAGTGACACTGGTGCCATCCCACTCAGGTCCATGAGGACACCTCCAGGTGCAATAACTGAGAGAGAGATGGGAAGTTTTGCTCCATGCCGGGTGTGTCCTTATCTTCAAGAGACTGTCTAGCCCAGATAACAGGTGTCCTCCCCCATCATCTAGCAAAGATGCAATAATTTCAGAACAATTAGAGATGTTGAGTAGGAAGTTCTGGATGAGAAAAAACTAAAACCTGTGATTATTTAATACGGGGAGGAGAAGGATGATCAGTTACAGGACGAGTACTACAACAAAGGCTGATCAGAGGCTTGCACTTACTATCCTGAAAGTCAAAAGTCACCTGTATTTAATGGACGGGTGGAAGGAGAGGGCGTGGAGAACACTTCTTTCCCCTGGTAATAGGAACCTCTTGGCACAGGGTATTGATGCAGACAGCCAGTGCTTAAATCTTGTAGCAGGGTGCATTATCATAAAGAGTATCACGTAACAGAGTTAGCTAAGGTCTGCCTGGTACTGAATAACACCAAGTAAAATCACTCATGTTAGTCACTCTACCCCCAAATTTCTGCACCTTGAATTTAGTATGCTCCCGATGAATGAGGCTATCAGGAATGAAACCGAATGCAGTGGACTCTATTTAAGCATGGTAACAGAATGATATTTTGATGGTTAATTTCTTTGATCTTCTGTTGAATTTAAATTTGCCTACAGTGGTTTCCCAGTTTCAATTAGTATACAAAACAAACTTTGCGTATTTTCTGAGATTATGTTCTTCATTATACGTCGCTGTAGTTTTATGTGTTGTTGCCAAGAAATCTGCTTTTGACAAATTGCACAGGAGGCATTTTGAGATTGTGATGGAGTTGATTGAGTTTTGGCCAAATCCTGTACACTTTTATCACTGAAGACTGAAATACAGATGCTTGTTACACTAAAATATATAGAACTTGCTTTGCCCCTGAAAAATCTGTGTCACATTTTAAAATAACCAATTTGGGTACAATTTGAGTTAAGTGGCAAGTAAACAATGCAAATGAAACTGTTTTGTTCGCTAGAAAGTAATTGAAAATCTGCAACTAATTATAAATTGGCAATATACAAGTCTCCAGGAAGCTGAAAGGAATACTTTGCTGATATATTGTTTAGTTATATTCAAAATTAACTTACCCTCCACAGTTTGTGCAAGACATTTTGTTGCTTTTTGTAACTTTACTTTTGAAAAATGAAACAACTTGGATTTCTTAAGAAAAAGAGTGTAATTTTTTAATCAAAGATAACTCTTCTTATGTTATATGATTTTTTTTTTTTTAATCTCACATGGGCCTTGAGCTTCAGCTTTTGTATGTAGGTTAGAATTTCTTCAGTGTTTGTCAGTATTCTAAGTTTTGATTGGCACCTTCATTGTGTTTTTCATCACCTCAACACATTCCTCGTGCATTAATGTAGCAGTACAATACCTTTGAGAAATAAGAATGTGTTGTCACATATGAGAAGAAATTCTTTGCTTATATTTGGTTGAAAAAAGTATGGGATTGGCTGGAAAGCATCTATTTTCAGTGCCACCTAGATCTGTAACACTAGGAGCTAGTCAAAACACCCAGATAATTGTCATGTGGATTTGTGCTGCCAGAATATGTGCCATGTGCAGACGTCAGGTTTTGGTGAATATCAGCTTTTGTTGTTGAAGAATTATTATTTAATAGGGCCATGTAAATACACAATTTTTCTTAGAAAAGGATAAATCAATGTGAGTATTTACTACAACACAGTTTAACAACCCTTGATGTATACAACATCAATCAAAAAGCATTTCACAGAATCTGGAGAAGGAAGAGGGGGGAAATACTGGTCTTAGAATGCTCTGAAATATCTTTTATTCCAGAGCAGCAGGCCATGCTGGAAAGCTCAATACTGTCTATTTTGGTGTTGTCACCAAAAGCCCCAAGAGTCTCCACAACAGGTAGTGATGCAAACTCTGTCCTCCTGCTAGAAATAAACATTTTCAAGCTCATACAAACTCAGAGTTGCTCAGGTAAGCTGCAGAAGATGCAAAGTAAGACTGGCAGATTTGTGGGGGGGAAGGTAACACTGAGTTTATTGTCGTATTATTCAAAAGGATATAAAGATTGAAAATTACTTCCTTGATTCAGATAGAGTATCAACAAGAAGAGCCACAAGGAGAACTTCTGACTTACAGTGCTAGACTATCATCATCAAGTTGTATTCACCCACTTGGCAATTGCCTTCTCTGTATTTCTCATTTCACTGGTACACAATCTCCCTTAACAATCTTTGACTTGGAGAAATTTCAGACTTGATTTTTTTACAGCCTTGTGCTGTTTCTCCATAAACCAGTGTTGATTAAGTGATTAATCATACATTCTTCTGATACTAAATTTTTAACATAAAGCCTTGTAATCAACAACTAGGAGAGATACCTTTTGAAACTTATGAGATACCACGTAGAAATGGTTCAGCATTGTCCAGCAATACATTGTGGGCTCGGATATGATGCCTGAAAAGCTGTGTAGGGGCTAAACAAGGCTGAGGAGGTGTTTCCTAGTTAGTCCTGCACTGAGGAGATCTGGGCAGTCTGTCATTAAAAAGAAAACACTTCAGCCAAGGAGCAGGAATAAACCTCTTTTCTTTCTGCAGTACACATTTCCAGACAGGCCAGTCTCACAGTCCTTGTGGAAGAGGCTCTATTCATACCATTTGGGTCTCCAACCTGTGAGTACAGGTTGCAGGATGAAATCCATAAATACTAGGCTTAAAAAAGTGAATCTGCATCCAGAGCATTTTAATAAAAAGTTAACTTGGGTCATGGGGAAGGAGGGGATAAAGCACTGGGGGAATGGAGAATGTGAGTCATGGCATCCAGACTGAAACAAATCTTTGAGCATGAATCACAATATAAAATTTTAAGGGCTTGATCCTGCCTTTGGCTATGCTGGTATGTATTATTATATATCCTGTGAAATCGGCTACTGTTACATGTTACGTGGTACTGTGCACCCACATACCTAAGCTCTGAGCTCTAGGTTTTTATAGTCTTTATTTTTTAAATCCTATAAATGCTGCTGGACTTGGCTTTTTAGAATGTTGAACAGATGCAGCCAGATTTTCCTATACTTCCTACCCTCTTATAGCCCCAAATAATTAGTGGATGTGTTGCATCTTTCGATAAAGGCTTCTTAGAGAGCTTTTTGGTGAATAAGGCCACACAGAACGTGTCATTGTTGCTGCTGCAGGTTTTGAGTTTATTTGTGTATTATGGGTACTGTATACCACATAATAATGAAAAGCTATATGCTCCGGTCTGCTGGTTCACTACACAGTCTGTGTGATTACAAATTGAATAACAGTGGACTATTGAAACTCTATCCAGATGTGTGTGTTGCTAATTATGGGAATACCCACAAAGGCAGATTATCTCTTTTGTTACCATTTCCAACACATTTAAAAACAGGGAAGTGAAAAGCATGTAGGCAGCAAATAAGAAGTAGCCGTATATGTTGGAGATGAAGACTTTTCATAATAAATTCCCAGGGAAGAAAAACTCTTGACCTGCCAGAATGAATTTCTGGAGTGTAACCAGATGCAGCTTAACACAAAGGAGAAACATCCCAAAGTGGCAGATTCTGAAATGGTCTCAAAACAAAAATATCATCGCTTTATTCATGGCAGGGAAAGTCCAGGTAGAGAAAGACTACCTGAGGAGACTGGTGGTGGGGAGAAGGGAACTGAGCTATTGTCAGTTTTCTGGCATACTTATTACAAAATATTACAATAATGTGATACGAGATTTTGGAAGGACAGGCAGGGGAGAATGTGATCTTGTCTTTCCAGAATTTAAGTAGTTTTCATTTAATGAGCTGGAGTATTGTCCAGAGGGGCCTTTAGGATGAACAGTTCTCAGAGCGTGAAGGACTCAGTGTGTTTCCAGGCATCACATTGGGATGACAATGTTTGTCTTCCATAAGTGCCATCTCCTGGCTTTGGACAAGAGAGAACATCATGTCTAATCATAAAGTGACCTTCAATCACTTTGTCCCTTCATTTCATGAGTTGCCATGAGTTACATAGGAGATGAAATAGAGAATGTAGAAGGAGAAAATGCCAGTGGCAGAAATTTGGTATGGGATCCAAACTGTTTGAGAAAAACATAGGAACAGATGAAAGAAAGGGTGTTCAATGGCTTAGCTACCTGTCTCCTTAACAGTTTATGATGAGGAGATAAGTAGTTTAGCAACCTTCACTCAAATTTCTTTCTTTTTCTTCTTCTTTTTCCCCAAAAACTGGAGAGTAAACTACAGAAAGTCTGGCTCTTTGCAGCTTCTCTGGAAGAGAGAGAGGATATCTGAATTCAGACTTAACCCCACTTTGTACAGTTTAATTTAAGTAAAAATGATGAATTTCCTCCCGAGTGATTAATAGCCAAGTGTGGTGACATACAGGAACTATGAGCTTGACCCTCTAGGTAAAGGATAACTGCTATGTTAAGTTGATTACACAATTTTCCTGAATAAGTTGACAAGCAGTGAGCATGGTTTCCATGACTTCTGATCTTGTAAATGCACACTTACAAGTGATTTGCCTATTTCTCTGAAGCAAGTCTTGGGTTATGTGTGACACGTGTTAAATAAATTCCAAATGGTCTAATGTGAGATCTGGAATCCCAGCAGCCAGGGTCTGTGGAAACAGGCTGGCCTGCCAGGGAATTGCAAAGTGTGAAATACTCTGAACTGGAATCCTCAACTTATCAGAGAAATTTCACATCCTCTGAACATCTCAGAGTCTTATGGAACAGGCTCCCTCCTCCTCCTTGGACTTGTAGACTGAATTCTTCTGCATTACATGGAGTGAACCTTGCATTCTCTTCTGTCAATGTTTCTTCCTCCCCCCAAAACTGAGCATGTCAAAGACACTAAAACTGTCCACATAGTACACTGATAGGGCGTTTATATAGATACAGAATCAGCCTGCATGCCAACTAAAACTTATTTAATACTTTTTTCTTTTCAAACTTCAAAATCTACAGTAAAGGACAACTGCTGGCATTCCCCTGGGCAATAAAAAAGGAAAGGAGCATTGATGGGGTAGCAGTTATCTCCATAGGTTGCATCTGTGTTACACATGCAAGCTTAGCAATGATTTTCTCTATCAGAAGGTGTGAGAGGAGGGAACCACTGCAAGGTATCACAGGTGTCTCTGCTGTGGGGTGCAAATAGACTGTCCTTACTTGCCCAGTGTGCAATGTGAAAATAGCAAGTGTTCTGGTGGGAAAACAGCTGCAATGCAGTGGAGAGGACTCTGCATGGCAGAGCTGCTCCTGCATGTGATGTGGAGTGTCCCCTTCACAGGCAGGGCTAGCAGTGGGCTGTGGCCCCCTTGGCCGTGTGGTATGTCTGCCCCTGTGTAAGCTCGGTAATGGAGAGTAAAGAGGATGCAGGGGAAAGATTCATGCAAAGAATTCTTCATTTACTTAAAAAGCAAAATGCCGCTACTTGACTTCAAATTATTGCTTTAGATCAAGCACATGCTAAAACCAGTTTCAGAAAACCACCTTGCCCAGTGCTTGACCTCTGTTTTCCTCAGGGATCTGTGGTTAGCACCTCTGACTCATTCAGTGGAGGAATGTGCCGTAGAATGATTTGGATTTGAGGGAAAAATGTTGCACATGCTGCCTCTGTGGTTTTCCTTCACCTGGGGAGGCTTAGACAATCTCTCCTACCTCTCAGGAGGTCCACTGGACCGTAAAACAAGCTTCCACGTCCCATGGAGATCTCTCACCATATGTGCTGACTATGGTCCTAAGGTCCCTATGTACCTAGAACTCTCTTCCCAGCAGGGCTCTCCGTCTCCAGCCTATTCCCAGTTCTTCTTTACTTCCCTTCAGGCTTCAAGCAGTGCTTTGCAATAGCTGGATCAGCACCAAATTCAGTCTATGTCCAGCAGTGTCCCTTTGACCCATTCCTGTCTGATTCAGTACATATCTGATTTCCCAGGAGCTGTAAAACTCAGTAAATCACCTCCCACCTGCAAATCCAATCCCCTGAAATTAGGGTGTCTCCCTTCAAAATCACTGCCCAGGTTTTGTTTCTGTAGTTTGATTTGCTGTGCTTTGGAAAGGAAAGTACTTTGTCAGCAGGTTGGTATGCTCCACCCACAGTGAGGCAGTTTAACAACCCAAAACTTGAAACTCAGGACACTCCAACCCTGGTCAAGTCCATGACCCATGGGCTCAGGAAGAGAGAGGAAATTACAAAAGCTACCTTTGCAGTGATAAATCATCATGGATAACTTTTTTTCCCTCCATCTCTCTGTCCTTTGCGTGAAGAAATTTTTTTTCTTAAAGGATTCAATTGAAATGTTGTCTGTCTCTTCCAGAAGGGAGGCTGCTGAAAAAGAGATCATCTTTGTGTAAGGCAGGATGCAATACAGTAGGTACACTAGGCTGTCTTGTCCTTTCTCTGTGATAAGCACTACACTGAAGTCTACTGTCATTTGTGTGTACGTGTGAATATCTTTCTGTAATGGAATAAGAGTGTTTGCAAAAATGGCTACTGAAGTGCCCAGCCAGTACACTTACTCCAGGAGAGTGACAGGATAAGAGAAGTGGCAGAAACAAAGATAGGAAAAGAGATTTTTGCACTAACAAGTGTGAACTGATAAGCTTGACCTGTATGGGAAATGTAGAGAATCCTTACTATACTTGTCAGGCCAAAATTAGCCATGCCAATTTGTTTTCAGCAACACTGAGCTCTGAGAACCCTTTACTTATTTTCTCATTTGTGGAAGAAAACTGCTGGCTCACTGCACTCCACTTATTCTTAGCAAGCTAATTCACTTAGGCATAAATAACTTTCCTGGGTGTTGAAGGCTGGGGTAGGAATCAAGAGGATCTATAGAGATGGATGGGGAGGTGTTGTGTGGAGGTTTTATTGGCCTCATGGATAAGTTATGTGTGTCATCCAAACCGAGTGCCTAATCACCTCTGACATGTCATCACAACTGCAACATGCTCAGGAAGGCAAAAGGGAGGGAAGAAAATACATATTTCTTTCTCAAGCATGCACAGCTAGGAAACAGTCGTCTCATTTTTCATCTTCCTCCAGGGTAGGTGTTAGAGCCACGTCTCTGCTGGGGAATGGTGGCTGTTTGGTTCACACAAGAGTGAAGTGTGGTGCTTTAAAGAAGAAAGTTTGAAGTTCTGTTTAGCAAGTGAGCACAGCCTTCTGATTAGAGCATGCGAATAGAGAAGAGGCCTGTAGCTGATTCATTGTGGACAGTTTGGAAAAACTGGAAGCTAAAGAGCAAAGTCTGTAGTTAACAAGAGATTGTTGAGGCTCCAGTTTTGTTTATTTAACTAATTATTCCTTGTGGGGACAAGGGAAAAAAAGATGACTTATGCAGTGCTGGCTGGCATAGAATGATAGTCTGGGTATCTGTATGGAAAGAAAAATAAATGTCAGTGCTTAGGTGAGAATTGGAGGCTTTGGAGTCAGAAGGGGCAGTGGTGGCATCACTGGGATGTCTCCTCCTATGTCAGAGGAGGTTGCTTAGTTGTAAATCAGTCAAGGGTAATGAAAAGGCAAATGAAACTGGTCTTTGAGTTGATGAAAGAAAGGAGACTCAGAAAGGTTACCCAGACAGAGGAGGGGAACGTAATAGGAACGAAGGATTCGAGATGGTGACGGCAAAGATATCACAGGGAAACGAACCTTTTGGCTGGTAAGAATCCAGCAAAAAGGAGGCCAACAGCCTGAGCCGAGTAAACCAGTCACCACGCTTTGAATGAGTGCAGGATAGAGTGGAGAGAAGCAGACAAGTTAGGGG
>VZTL01072293.1:10037-21222 GCA_013400535.1 Scopus umbretta | reverse complement strand
CTCTCTCGTTGTTCTCCTTTTCAAGACTNCTCTCTCTCGTTGTTCTCCTTTTCAAGACTATTTTTATTACTATTATTATTGTTATTATTTTATTTCAATTATTAAACTGTTCTTATCTCAACCCACGAGTTTTCTTACTTTTGCCCTTCCGATTCTCCCCCCCATCCCACCGGGGGGTGGTGGTGGTGGGCGAGTGGCTGTGTGGTGCTTGGTAGCTGACAGAGGACAAACCACAACACACCCACTTTGAAACCCCTCATCCAGGATGCAGTTAATCTCACCTGAACAAATCTGCTTACAACACAGACTGTTGAAATCAGTGGATAAATTCCATTGAGTTGAATGGACACACTTGAAAGGGGCACAAGTCTTTTCATAATCAGTGTTACCAATTTTCAAAATCTTGCAACATTACATCAAAACCAATTTTTTTTGTGCTGAGGAAAAAATGCATATCTCTACACTATTCTGATCAGCTTCACATTTCAAGCCTATTCTATTCCATTTGAAAATGTTTCCAAAATATGCCTATAACTGAGAAAATTGGGGAGTTTATTTTCTTTTATTGAAAATAAGCTATTTTCCCAAGCTTTAAAAATCATAATATCCTAGCAATTGGCACAGAGGAAATTAATCTTTGAGGTGGATTATCCAAAGACATAAGTAAGCAAAAAACCAGTTTATATGTACTAATGGTATAATAATTTAATTACAAAACCAGACATGATGAACTGTAAATGTTGTATATTACAGTGAATATACAGTACAGAAAAAGCTATGAAATATTGGCAGATCATTGGGGAGTTGAAATGAAACTAGCAAACACCCATCCAGACATAGTAAAGACTGTAATTTGCCACTTTCTGTCAAAGTGATGAAAGGAAACAAATAGTTTTTACCTCCACAGCCTCATGGCCTAAAAGTCCACAAAGAGAAGCCTGGTGGGAGCAGCCAGTATGTGGTGGGAACAAATTAAGAAAAAAAGATAGCAATCCAAAAGAAATTAACAACAACAACTTCTGTCAGGAACATTTTATTGGAGCTGTTATTCCATTTTTCTGGAAGACAGGTAGAAGGCAGTGTAAGTAATTTTTCAGATTTGTAAAAAATATCTCACATCTCAGAATACATGGTGTGCCAAAAAAACCAAACCAAAACCCAAACAGCACATGCATGAACTTTCATGCATGATCATACATCTCCCTTGCCCCAGTCATCTGTGTACTCCCACGTTTTGGAAAGAAGTATGAGGAAAGAGACTGCATGCAGTGTTTAGTATTAAGTGGTGTGACACCTATCTCTACAGCTTATTTCTGTAGGCAAAGTGCAGATGGGAAAGAGTGAAACATAACAGTGCTTTGTCCCATGGGGAGATCTATCTCACCAAAGCTGAACTGTAGTCCAGCACAAGATCTATTTCTTCTGTCATGCATTTGCCCATGGGGATTTGAAAGGGAAGCCAAGAGACTGTTTGGGTGAGTAGGTAAATGAATCATTCTACTATTAACAAAAAAATAAAAAAAAGAAAGGACTTCCTTTTTCAAAAAAAGGCTCTAGGCTATATATAGACCTGATTTTCTGATTTAAAAATTATCTTTTTTAAAAAGAATAGTTTTTTAACAATTTTTTAAAAACAATAGTTTTTAAAGGTAAAATTAACCTGAGTATACATTCTTGTCAACTAGCTTTACTTTGCAAGACATTGTAAACAATACAACAATGCAAGAAAACAAAATAATTGAATCCTCCAGATGAAAAATAGCCAGCATTACTCTCCTGATTTGGTTAGATATTGATTTCTCTTGTCTAATGTACCACAACTTGGTCATCACAGTAACAGCTGGAGGTAAGAACTGCAGTTGCCCTGAGAACCACCAAACTGGAAGGCACCTTGCCCAAGAGAGAGAAAAGGTCACCTGAAGATGCCCAGCATGACCCTAGGAACAGGCAGCCTGGAAAACAAAGAAACAGCGGTGTGAAAAGTCCTAGAGCAGGCCAAGGTTGCCCAGAAGGTCAGGGCAAGAGCTTGCATTGCTCTCCAGTTGCTGCCTTTGGTAAGAGGGCAAAGAGTTGATACGGGTCCCCCAAGGGGTGATGAGGAAAGCAAAAACAATGTTTAACTTTGTGAGGAGAATGAAAAAGAGCAGCTGAGTAACAGCCTAGTGATCAACAGGATGCTTGTTTGGGAAGTTAGTTTATCTAGTTTAAAGATAAAACAGTAAAATGTATCAAAAGGTTGTGACCAGGAACTAGTTAACCAAGAACCTGTGTTGCAATTATTAACTGTGCAGTTATCTCAGAACTGAAAAGTCTTACAATAACCATCTCATACTAATATTTTTTAGCCTTACTATTTGCCCTTTGGAGAGTTAAACCTATATTTACAAAATGTATTTTCTGCTACTCAGATGATGAGCTTAGAAGAGTCAGAGAAGAGAATCCAGTACATGATAGCTCTTCTTACATATAAGATCCTAAATATGCCAGCCTTCCTCTTGTAAGGGTCTATTTCATCTGTCTTACTAGCTAGGTGTTGTTCAACACTCTCAGAGGAAGACTCTGTCCACCTGCATTTTCTGCCCCATAGAATTTGCAGGACACATTTTCTGCCACAACAACAGTCGCTGTGTTCAATAAATAACACATGCCTCTGCATGTGACTGATATGGGTCACTGATATATGACTGATGGGTTTGATATTCACAGAACAACAAAACCTCGTCAGCCCTGAGATACTGAGTGGGAGCACTGAGACACAGAGAAAACAATTAGGTCTTCTGAAGCTAAAACACACTTGAGTCATATTATTTCTCCTGCTGTAAATGTTATTAGTAGGTATTGATTCATTTCACTAGTAACCACGCAGCAAATCAAAGGCTTTAAAACCTTCTGCTTGGGTGGGAAGTTTGATATATACTGGTCTGTGCAGTGGCTGTAAATGGGTCTGGTTTGTTATATCAGTATAATTAAGTTAACATGTCATGAAAATGAAATATTCTGGAAAATCTAGAAGTATTTCCTTACATAGAGTGAACAGCATCATAGAAACACAGGTTTCTATAGAGAATAGCATGCATATAAAACAGTACTGAATATTAATCCATACTAACATTTTCTTTTTACAGCAATCAAAAACAGGGAAAGTTTTTTGGAGATTAAAGTGTGACTGCTTCAGATGAACAGCCCTTTCAAACCTCAGCTGGACCTAATAAAGTGAACAGAAATATATCAGGATGTATTGAGTAGCAGCGGGGCTACAACAGTGGCTTCTGTGAGAAGCTGCTAGAAGCTTCCCCTGTGTCCGATAGAGCCAATGCCAGCTGGCTCCAAGGTGGACCCGCTGCTGGCCAAGGCCAAGCCCATCAGCAACAGTGGTAGCACCTCTGTGACCATGTATTTAAGAAGAAAAAAAAAATAACAACAGGACAGAAAACTGCAGCTGGAGTGAGGAGTGAGAATATGTGAGAGGAACAACTCTGCAGACAGCAAGGTCAGTGAAGAAGAAGGGGGAAGGAGGTGCTCCAGGCACTGGGACAGAGATTCCCCTGCAGCCTGTGGGGAAGACCATGGTGAGGCAGGCTGTGCCCCTGCAGCCCATGGAGGTTAACAGTGGAGCAGATATCCACCTGCAGCCCATGGAGGACCCCACGCTGGAGCAGGTGGATGCCCAAAGGAGGCTGTGATGTAATGGGAAGCCTGAGCTGGAGCAGGCTCCCGGCAGGACCTGAGGGCCTATGCAGGGCAGTTGTGTGACTGAGAGCAACACAAGCAAGCCAGGGACAACTTAGGCTTATTCCCTTCTGTAGTCTCCAGGCTCTTATTCATCTTTCTGTTATGCTGTATGTTCATAATTGTTGTGGTTTAACCCCAACTGGCAACCAAGCACCACACAGCCGCTCACTCACCCTCTCCCTACCCCAGTGAAATGGAGGAGAGAATCAGGGAGAAAAAAAAAAAACCAAACCCTAAAACCCATGGGTTGAGATAAAGGCAGTTTAATGGGACAGCAGAGAAAGAGAAAATAATAATAATAGAATATACAAAACAAGTGACACAAGTGATACACAATGTAACTGCTCACCACCCAATGCCCAGCCTGACCCCAGGCAGCAATCACTCCTTACTATGGCCAACTCCCCCAGTTTATATACTGAGCTTGACATCAGGTGGTATGGAAAAGCCCTGATGGCTAATTGGGATCAGCTGTCCTGCCTGCATTCCCTCCCAGCTTCTTGTGCACCTGGCAGAGCATGGGAAGCTGAAAAGTCCTTGACTAGTGTAAACAGCTGAAACCAGGACAATCATATATAATAATATGTGCATTACATGAAGTTGGCTTATATGGTAACAGGAACAACATCATATGCAATGCACAGGGATGAGCCCACAATGAGGAAGGTGGCAATCCCCAGGGTGGCCACCGTGCCCTCACATGGTGCCTGCCTAGTGGAGGGATGTGGTCTCGTACATTTCTTCCTACCTTGCTGTACTGGTCCATCAGGGACTTTGGGCAGCCAGGAGAGTCCAGGAAGGGCATGGCACATTTGCAAAGGTCAGTATGTTGTAAGTAGCCTAAGCACACTTGCATTTTCAGCCACTTGTAAGGAAAATACGGATGAAATAGTTTTGGAAATGTAAGGTTTCTTCTTAGATCAAACAGCTTAGATGAGATGTGGATGCAGCCAGTGAGACCAACACCCAACACTCTGTCAAATTTCCCTATGGCTACATCCTTGTCCACGTAGAAAGGGTCAGAGGACTTCAAATGTTTTGAAGTTTATGTTAAGCAGGGATTTTTCCATCCAGAAGCTAAAGGAAGCCTAATTCAGCTTTTTGTCACTACTTTGGCAAACCCTGCCTGGGGATCACCCCAGTTCTGGCCAGATCTTGGCAGATGGTGGCTGCTAAATGGAGCAATGAAGCTGTAATTAATATAGAGGATTTGGCTTATTCTGTTACTGGCAACTCTTTTTCTAGCTTCTCTGAGAAGGCTGCCTACAAGTAGAGGCTTGGGAGTAACTGCCATAAAAATTAGGCATGAAAATTTGGAGGGGAACTGTCATCCACTACAGGGCTGCTAAACTACACTGAGTAAGGATGCATAACAATGTCTTGTCTTTATGCTGACAAGTTAACAGAAGCAACTCAGTCAAGTTGGATTACAGATACACATGTAATCTACCTGATTCAAAAGATCTCCTGGCACTTAATCTAGTTCCAAATATTGCAAGGATGTATATGACAAATGCATCACTAGAGATTGATTTGTGTTTGTCAGATATGTGAATGTTCTGCATTCTTATTGACAAGCTTGAAATGCAACTTGCACATACTCTCTATATAGAAACAAGTGTAAATAGGACATGTTGGATTTTAGCTGTTGGATAGACAGGTCCTGTTATTATTGTGCAGACAGTGACACATTAATGTTGGGCTCTTTTGCTGCTTGCTGGACTGCCTGAATACAGAAATTGATCCAGAATTGAATGGAGTTCATGGCCAGAGATGGCCATGGCCACTGATATTCGAAGTGGCAGACTGCAGAGGAAAACACAGCACAAGGGTAGTTCTTGTTTATGTACGTTTATGTTTTATATGGGTTTCTTTGTGTTTGTGGTCCAAAAAGATCTTAAAAAAGCATTATTTCAAATAAATGTATCCTGAGGGATTTTTCTTTTCTTTCTTACTTTTTTTATCCACCTATTATTTTCTCCAACACTGTTTTTATTTTGACAGTTTCTACATCTTGTCCTTCCATCAGACTTTCCACTGCTGTGAAGAGTGTTTTGGAAAAAGAGGTGTTTGGTTGTTTTGGTTTTTTTTTTCTGAAATAAGGACTAGGAAAAAGATTGCCTGATGGAGCTATTACCTTCAAGTACTTTGCCAATCTGATGATAATGAAAGTTATTTCCTCCTGTAGTTAAAAATACACTTTTCAAAGTAATCATTTCACTCCCCCAGCCACTTCTGATGACTCATTGCCCAAATGCAGGGATCCACAGCATTGTTTGTGAAGTTCACAACCAAAAGAATATTAAAAATACACCATTCTGTAAATCAGTGTTTCCCTGAGTGTGAAAAACTATTAAATTCAGATGGAGGTGTAAATCTGAAACAAACAATATGCAAACCCCAACTTACTCAGTAACAGATTTAGCCACTTGATTATTGAATTTTAAAGATGTTGGAAACCATCTGACATGGCAAATAAATTAAAATAAGGGCAAGTCAGTGTTTTGAGAAACACCTGGATGCTTCATTCAGGCTGATACCAGCTTTGCAACTCCCACTTAACCTACTCTAGATCTCTAGGTGTTAGGATATTTCCACTATGTTTCATGGACTTTAACTCCTCTTGGTGAGCCTCCACTTCTGGTTAATCATCCCAAGTTCTTTTAAAGTGTTTAGCAGGCCTCAAAAGAGTTCTAGTTATTAATGAATTAAGCCTGCTGCCCTGTAAAGATACATGCTCAATAAGGTTCTTCTGAAAGACTACTGACCAGCCCATCCCACTACTGCAGAAATAAATTTAGCACTTTCCCAGGAACAAAGAACCCTAACATTGAGGCAAAGGCACTCCAGGTTGACAGATATCTAGAAAGCTGACTGCTATACTCACACAGGAAGAAAACTATGGTAAGCTGGTCAGAAGCAGGACATGTGGATGTTTACAAAAATAAATAAATGAAATAATCAAAATGGTGTCAATCTCTGAGTGCTGAAATTTCCAGCAAAATCACTCAACATATCTTAAGTATTACTTGACTATATAACAAACTCCTGAAGTAGCCTCTCTGGTGGCAGCATACCATACATTGTGTGGGAGGAGGTGCAACTTTTATTGTAGCTGTGATTTATTAACCTTCTGCTAAGGAAGTCCCTGAAGAAGTGGCGTATTGCAGGGAAGAGAACAAGAATGTCTGCATAAAGCCCACCCTACCTCTACCACTGAAACAGAGATTCTTTTGTGCATGAGCTCTGCTCGTTGCTGTTCTTTAACACTTCTAATCACTGAAACAGTCTGCTGTGATTGTGGAGGTGGTATGTTGGGTCTGTGTGAAGCAAATCAGCTGGCACATGTGTGGGCAGCCACCTTATTGTAGTTTAGAGAGGTTTGTCAGTGAGCTGGAAGGATGGATGGTTGGAAGAGCAGCAGAAGCAGCTTGAGGCTGTGTGGGAGCGGAGCCGGTGGCCCTGTACATGCTCTGCCTGTAGATGGGAGTACCGACGCTCCGCTGGAAAGGAGATCAAATGCTGAGAAATTCCAGTAAAACATAAAAGCTAAAAATAGCAGGCTGGCTCTTCGTGTGGAGTAAATCAGCAGGGATGTGTTGAATCCCTGGATTTACCTCAGTTGAGGATCTTGTCCTCTGCATCGCTCCCTCCTCTTGCACCACTCTGCCAGCATTTCGAGGGATAATTAGATCATCTTGATTTGACCACATTCTAGTGCAGCAGTGGGAGGTGGGAGAAGTTGGTATCATAAGAATTTTTGATATCAACTCTTATGCATTTAGTACAATTCATATTTATATTTCATTTTGAATGAAAGTGTTGCTACAAAATGAAAGTTTCATGTATGATAAAAATTTGCTCTTTTTTCAACTATCTTAGAACGATTTAAAAAATAGCAGCTCAGTGAATTCAAAAGAAATGCTTTAACATAAAAGTACTACAGTGAGAAAACAGTTGGTGTAATCTGGTCTCAGAAACCTGGAGCCTCTAAATCAGTTACCTGAATTTGCAAATCTATTATGTAAAATTTACATGTATTTTCAGAAAGTGTGCAAGTTTGCATGAAGGAAATTTTTTGTCCCTTCTGAAATCAGTGTTTAACTTAAGAAAAGTAAGTAACATTTTACCTGGAAGCACAGGGTGTGTCTGGTTTGAAGTTAATTTAAATAAATGAGAGAACATCCACTGCTGCAATTGATTAATTGTCAAGGCTTTCTTGTATCAGAGTCCATTTTTGAAGAGAGAGCAAGAGAAGTGTACCTTGCTTTGGAAACTTTGAAAAAAAACCCGTATTTCAAACCCTAAAAAACTTGTCTGTAGCCCAGCTGCACACATTTAACACACATTTATCACACATTTAGCTGGAAATCAGTAAGATTTACTTTAACAAACTTCAAGCATGCAGAATCCAATAAACTCACACCTGTGTTTACAGTCTAAAAGCAACATGTCAGTTTGCAGGATCAGGGCTTCTGTGCATAGAAAGAACAAGAAATGGATTTTGTGAGATGGCTTTTTTCAACCTCCCAGTTGTTCTGTGTAAATCTCATGTTACCATCCTGGTGCATTTCATTCAAAACTAGAAAATTTCCAATAATCAACCCAAGTTTAATAAGCTATCGTTATTTGTAGCTAGGGAGAACAGTTCTCTAACTTTAAGTCTTACCATAATGCTTCAAAAAAGCATACCAACTTGGCATTTCTTAATCTGAGCTTGCTCCAGCTAATCTCCTGTTTCTTATTGCCATTCATATCCTTGTTTAAAATAGCAGAGTATCCATCAATTTTTATTTCCCTGTCATCAATTATTCCTCTCAGCCTTGAGCCATATTAAACCAAAGCTTTCATATTTTCCACCCATTGTCATATGTCTCATGTTCAGCTTTTTCTTGTGCTTAAAGCACTCCTAGCAAGAAAAAAAGTCCATACTGAGATCAAACTGTGGTTAGGATCCTATCCTTTATTCTGTTACTTTAAGACTAGAACATAAGCATTAGAGGCAAGCAAATAATTTGTGAATGGAAAATAAATAAGAGAAAACTGTTTGTGACTATTGTGGTTTATCTGCAAAACTTTGCAAAATTATTATATTCAGGTCATGCCATAAAGTAATACAACATGAGTTGTTAAAAATTACAGAAGGCATGTGTATTAAAGAAAGTCAGAATACAATGTGATATTAGGTCATCAAATTGTGAGTGTACTTTATACCCCTGAGCTGTTTATAAATAGGTAGCAGCACTGAAAGATTCATCATTTCAGGAGATTTATAAATAGGTATGTAATGTTTCTCCCTACATGAATAACACATTTTCAGTGTTTCATATTACAGCTTGAAAATCATGTCTTACTCATTACTGTACATTAAGCCACATGACTTTGGCTCTTCTCTGAACTAATTAGTGAGAAAAAAAATACCAGAGTACATTAGAGCTGGTAAAAAAGAAGAGGCAAGGAAAGACAAAAAGAAAACTCATTTTCAGTCATGATCATTGAGTTCCATATAATAAGCACATGCACAGATAAATCCATATAGGTTGTACTGTTAGCTTGGTTGTGACAGAAAACATTTTTTTTGTGTCCAAAATCTATTTGGAAATAATGCAACTAAATATGTTAATTTTCCAAAGTAATTTTTAGGCAGTGCCTTTTAATTAATTTGTGGCTTAGAAACATTCAGATTTTACACAAAATCCTGTCCTATACTATAGGAAGTATGGTCCCTAGGTTGCTTCAGAAGACTTGTTTTCTCTTGCCTCCCAAGAGAAGATAATCCACCCTTGATCCAAACAGACCCCTTCACCTTTTACGCAGATGCAAGGTTCTGGCATGTCTCTGGACATTCTTTTCTGACCACCTGCATGCACTCAGGCAGTGAAAGTGGATTTAGATCCTACTACCCTGCTGTATGATAATGCTGATGAAAGTGAGTAGCATGGCATAAAGGGGCTCATCTCTTCTGGAAGGTCACAAAAAATCACAGCCTGATACTCTGCCATTAAAACAAATGAAAAACGTCATCAAGAGACATTTAGCTGCAAATATAAGACAGGAGATTACAGGAGCCTGGGTGGAGGAACAGAACAGAGAGAAATGGTTCTTTCTAACAGCCAGTACGACTATTAAATTAACATCCTCATGTTTCTGAAAAGTTCAGCATCTTGGGGACTGCAGGTGGTCTTACAGAAGCAAATGCAAAGCAACACTGAAGTAAGTCTCAACTGGTTTAGACCTTGGTTTGCTGGAGTTCTCTCAATCGGTGTCACGGCTCCACGGCATTGCTTGCAGGTTCTGGTTTTGCTTTGAAAATAGAGTACATCTCATCTCGAGAATCCAAATGTGGCTTTCTTCTTGTTTAAGCAGGGATCTGCAATGATCACAATGAGTCAGGCTACTGTTTTACAGGGGCGTTTTCCCACTGAGGCTGATTTGCTCTAATGGCTATTGATTCAACAAACTGCAACTTGGAAGAAAGGGGGAACTCTGAATGGAGCTGGGCTGGAGGAATTAAATTACCCTAATGTAACTTCCAATGGACTTACCGGCAGTGTCCACTCCTTCCAGAAGGCCCCCAAAACAGCTCTGTCCCTATTTGCAGCCATTATCACAGGCAGTGGCATTGCTAATGTTGTGTATTGATAAAAGGATAAATGTTATTTTTGCTTTCAGTGTCAGGAGGGCTGGGTATCACATTAAAAGCATAGATCGCTGAAGTTCTGTCCTTGAAATAGTCATGGCTTTCAATTTCTTTCTCAGCATGTGTTTAAATATTCCCAAGAGCCCTGAACTGCCTCCAGTTGCTTCCTGTTTAAATAAAAGATGATTCCTCTTTTTATTCTGTGGAATCCATTCAAAGGAAAAGGTCATGCCCAAAGGGAGAAAGCAATTTCCTTATTCTTCATTTCAGAGCTCTAGGGATTTGTAAGTTTCCCAGAACAGCCTCCATTTTTTTTAATTGATATTATTTGTTAATATTTTTTTGAAGGGGGGGGGGGGGTCATGTTTGTCTAGTCCTAAAGAAAAACCTTTACAGCATTTAGAGTTCTCAAGCCCCTGGCAGCTCAGAAATGCAGCATGTCTGAGATATCCTCAGATTAGATAGAAGCATAATTAAAAGAACTTATTTCTTTTAATGTTCTTTGTTTCAGCTGATGCCTGACACCAGTAATTCTAAATGCACCTTTCTTTCCCACTTAATAAGGGGAAACCATGAAGTATTTCACAGGGATGGATTAATGTTTAAAACTAAGCATTTCCTGAGTAGTGACTTGGTTTTTCAGAAGGTTTTACAACATTTTTGTCTGAATATTGAAGTGACATGGCCATTAGACTGATGGGGGAAAATTATTCCAGCTGACTCCAGTGATGTTTAAAAGAGATTTTTTTTTTTTTTCCTCATGATGTAATAAAGCATACTGATTTTAAGACTTGCTTTTGTCTCTCTCTCTTT
>VZTL01072292.1:0-24340 GCA_013400535.1 Scopus umbretta | reverse complement strand
AAAAAAAAAAAAAAGCCTGTTTTCAACAAGCTTTAGGTGTAGCATGTTCTTATCTTTACATATGGAGCTGCACTGATGCTCTCCCTTCCCCCACAAATTTAATCTCCAATAATTTATTTTCACTCTGCAGTATTTTCACCTTAAAGACTGAAGTTTTTCAAGTATGTGAATGACAGTACTTTTGTCAAGAGAGAAAGCAGCACCCAGGGGAAGTATTTAAAAGAAATAAGAAAGAAGCATGTAGATATTTGTGCATGAGATATGTTTGCACTTTATACTCTTGATGTGCAAGAGATGACTGGGCTTTGAGAACTTGTCATTTGCAGAGCAGCAATTACCTCTGTAACCTCAGTGGTATCCGATAGGTGCATATATTTTTCTATGCAGACAACAGGGAGTTAGTGCCCATTTCAGGGGATTTCTGTAGCTTTATTTCCAGGATAGGGATGAAACAAAGGGATAGGAAACAACAGACAAAAAGAATGCAGAGAGTGAGCAGTTGTGTGACAGCAAAATATATACACAGTAGTACCAAAGGCAAAAGCATGAACTGACAGGAGGCAGCAGGGGGTAGTTCTAAAATATGTGTAAACAAGTTATTCTATATTTGAGTAAAAGTTTTGTTCATCCTGGTTTAGATTACCCACTCGGGCTGCAGTATAAGGTCTTTCCATGGATTCCAACAGAACTTAAAGTCCTGAATTTCAAACTAAAAAACAAAGTAAGGGGGCTCATGCACTCTGGTAATTAAGATTCAACTACAGGCAAGTCAGTAGACTTTGGAACTCTATCTGAGGTTTTTTGCCCCCAACAATGAACGCTTCTCAGACTTCTCAACCAAAAGACATCGCTTAGATGTAAATGCCACAGAAATATTAAAACTGATCAGATGCAAGCACAAAGCAGCAGATAATCTACTGGACACTAGATCAGCAAGTGCCAGATAAGCCCCCTGCTTAACTATTATAGAACCAGAGGCTGGCAGCTGGAAGCCAGCCACAGACCAGCTCCCTGGAGCATGGTGATCCATTCTTCCCTTGGCTCTAAACAGTTCAGCAGCCTGCCACCTCCATGGGCCCATGGACATCTATCCTGACCAAGTGAGAGCCACAAGCAACACAATGGTTTGCTCTCCTTATTGGTCTCAATTTTAACCGTTTAGTTTCCTGAAGCCACAAGCTAAGCAAAGTGCTTTGCCTGTGAGCCAGGGAGTGGGAAACAACTTCTCTTACAGCAGCCAACATGAAAGGAAAAGCTACATGGAGCTTTCCAGCTATCTCCTCCTCAGAGCTGAGCAGAAGCAGGCTCAGGGCAATCAAAGATACATAGCTGGAAGTGCCTTTTGCCTGGAAACTGTATAAATGAGGAAAGCAAAATAATAGGCAAGAAAGGGAGGACAATTTCACAGTACGTACACAGAAGAAAGAGCTGGGCAGGAAAGAGAAGGAAAATAGGAAGAGATTTTTAGAGGTATGCAATACATATTACAGGAATGACTAAAGAGGAAGAAATATAAAAACATGAGAAAAATGAGCAAAGAGAAGGAACTACAGTAGGTAAAAGAGTAGACAGCATTTCATTTTTCAAATTTGCATCTCCAGGCTTTTTTCTGGAAATTGATTATCCTTCTTGTAATGGGGGGAATGATGGGAAACAAAGTTATCTTAAACCAAGCTTTAAAGACAAAGGAAGAAAATAAATAAGGGCTTTATCGGAGCTATTGTGCATAGTTCATTCCATTTTAATTATACAGCTCTTGCTCTCTGTCTCAGTCTTGCACTGCAGCACTACACATGAATGCTTCCTACTTGACATCTGGAACTCTGACACACATCCTTTCTCTTTCAAAGGATCAGGACTTTATTTTTATCCATATCAGATTGAAAAAGCTCATTAAAAAATTGTGTTTTCTTTATGGATTTCCAACATTAGCCATTTTTTTTTCTGGTTCACTCTCTTTAACATGACTATCAAAAGGATATTTATTAGAAGGTGGTTTTTTTTTTTTAATAGGTTTTTCCAGCACAAGGATATATCAGCTACTTACAGATACAACACTTCAAGGTTTAACTGTGCTATATTCTCTAATGACCAACAAAATAAAAAGCATTCTATTTGAAGACACTTAATTTCTCTGGAGACAAAGTTGGGAAATGTCCTATTTTGATTCTGTAAAGTTAACAAGAAGATATTATTGAATAATTTTATCCTTGTTTTTCACTATACAGTAGTATTTTGGTTACAAAGTATGTAAGATAGGTACACTGTTCACAGATAAAGGCATGTAATTGACAGAAGAATGAAACAGATTGTTGGATTACACAGCATCAGTAAATCCTTATTAGATTTAAACAGCTAATTAAACATTCTCTTCTCGCACTAAGTCTTAAAGATTCCCTAGCACTAGAAGGCTGCAATTCGAAGAGTGGTAGAGGCACATCCCTATGTAAAAAGCAGTTCTTCTGTTACTAACCAGAACTTCATCCTAACCCTTTTCTGTATTAACTGACTAGCATACAAATCCAGAATATTGCCCAGAGAAAAGGAGTCTCCGTGAAATATGATATTCAAACCAATTCTTATTGCACCAACTCTGGTTAATGGACATTGCAGAAATTCAAGAAAGAATAAGCAACCAAAAAGAATGCAAACTTATAAATCCAACTCTGTGTTAGCTAAGTAGCTATTTGAGAAGGAGACTGTGTATCACAGGCCCTCCTGGGTTTAAGTTAACATGCACCAGCGATGAGCAAACGGCGATAGCATCGGATTCCATTTTAAATTTGTGCAATGATGTGCCAACCTCAGATCAGCAGCAAGGGCAAATATCCACATTCTGGATAAAAAGAACGGCCAGGCCTTGTAGTTAATTTCAAAAGAGATGTTAGCAGAAAGAGAAGGCTGGAGAGTAAATGCACTTCCAGCTCTAAAGATGCTCTCTAAAGACAAGATTGAAGCACGCTGACACAGCACAACAGGAGGTATGTGTTTGCATTGCAAGCGTTAAATGCCTTCAGTGAACAGAGCATGATCAGCGCTGGTTAGCATTTCTGAATACAGATGTTATAACAGGAACTACCAGATCATTGTGCTTAGGCAAATTTTGGTTTCTTATTGGTAAGTGGTAAGAACCATTAGAGCATCAGATACATTGATTTCAATGGCATAACTCTCAAGTCCAAAATTAAGCATACATTTAATTGCTTTGCTGGATCAGAATCAGGCAGCTCAGCAGCTTCTAGGCTTGATCCTATGATAAGATCAGAAGGCTACAGAAGTTTCACAATTTTTATTTCCTTCCTTTTACACTTGAATTTTTTAGAATGATCTGTGCATTTAATGTAAGCCAGAACTTTGAGTAAACAATATCACACATCTCTGAATCATAAAATCAATCCTATTGGTAGCCAGAGCCTTGAAATTGGTTAAGGACATGTATTCATATCTTTGGAAGTATAGACTTAATGGCACTCTCTGTCCCAAGAGCCAGCAAGGACACTAATGTTACCAAAATACTTCAGATTTCTTTATAAGATCCTAATTCATCATACTTATTTAATCCAGTATGCTTTTTAGCCATTTCAGGTTTAGACTTAAACACATTTAGTCTCATTTTATTCAGGGGAAAAATGCATACACTGCACTTCATGAGCAAAAGATGACACAGCACTGCAGGAAAGGCATTCCGTAGCAAATTGCACTCCCCCCGATTTTGATAAAAGTTGTTAACAGTTGCCATTCGTAACACTTGGAGATTCTGCTGGTGGCTGAATGAAAGAATTAAGAAAGATAAACTTCTCCTCTTCATGGCCATGCTGATTAGCGAACAGAGATGTGATGCCTGTGTTAGCAGGCAGGACAGGACAGAAGCAAAGGCAGGCTGTCGGCAGCCAGGGCACTGAGATCAGTCTACACAGTTGTCAGCTGGGTTGCATCATTTCTTCAGTTCAGCTGACTTCAGAGTTCCCAAGTAACATTTTTGTAAATGATATTTTTCCTCTTTATAAACCTTGCTAGAAGCTCACTATTAGACAGTCATAAACTTTAGAAACCTATCTCTATTCCACTCCCTTTAAGACACTGTACAGACAATATTAAACAAACCTCCCAAAATGGTCCCTGCCTCAATACAGACATAAAAAGAAAATAGGCAGTGAAGCACAGTCAGCAACACTAAGTACAGCAGATTTTGCTCTTAGCAGTTAAAAAGCATGGAAATTCAAGTAAGAGTTCTAATCAGAGATAACACAGATGCGTTTTCTTTCTACTGCTCAATTTTCAATTTTTCAATTTTTTCAGCTTTGTAGCTGAAAGCCAAGCAAAAGGGTACAGCCTCAGAAATAACGATCACCTTTCCAATTCCCTTCTTTCTGTCTTCACCTCCTTCTTTCCCTCCAATATACAGAGTGTGTTTTAGGACTCCTTAATAAAAATCAATGCATAGCTCAAACTGTAGACCAAACTGAGCCACTGACTTTATTGCTTGGTTACAGGTTAATACTCACCCAGCTCCATTGAAATTTTGTCCAGTTAGACCCAGGCCACTGCATGTTGCTCTGCATTTTTGATAATGCTTTCAACCATGCTAAGGAGCGCCAGCACCATCTTGTGGCTTTCACTTTTGTACGCAGTCCCCAGGAGTCAGACAGTTTATGAGCCCTTCAAATTAAGATTTGCAACTAGAACCCATTAACTCCAAGTGCTAACACCAGCAGTTGCATCTCCAGGGTTGCTTAGCAGTTTCTTCAGACTCCGAAGGCTGTCGGTCAGGATAAGTAAACAGTCAGATGCCTGGTCTTCAGAACAGGCTATTTCCCAATTTTATAAATATTAAATTATTAAATAAACAGAACCCAAAACCTTCTGTCTTGTTTTTTCTTTTTTTAAATAGCTTTGGTTTTCCTAGTCTAAATACAGCAAACGTTTTTACTCTCCTCTTATAAGATGAGCTCTCCTCTCCCTTAATTGTTCTGGTAGTTCCTCTCTGCTTAAGCTCCAGTACATCTCCATCCGTTTTGAAAATAAGCAGTCAATTTGGTTAAACAACTTTAATGTCTCCCTCTGTGGCAAATATTTCACCTGAGATATCCCAGGTTTCCATTTGGTTTTCACAGCTGCAGCACACTTCTGATTAGTAGCTGGATTTATCTTCCTCTACCGTCTCCAGCTGAGGACTCCCAGCTCACAGGAGAAAAAAAAAAATCCCATTATGCACAATCTTGAAACCTGCGCTATTGTATTTCATAACTTTTCCCTTATTCTGTTCCTAAAAGCCATCCATTTCTTCCTACCTGACATTCAGATTCTCCTCTGTAGTGAAGATGTCTCCCAGCTTAGACTCATCAGCACATGTCATCAATGCACTCCTCCCCTCCAGGCAGAAGTCATCCATAAAAACATTAACCTTGTTTCCAAACCAGTACGTGAAAACTCCACTATTAATCTTCCTTCCATTTAGTACTCCCCCTCCCAAGACTGTTGTCATGTCTCCCTTAATCATCTCTTTATTCACATTGTAATTCTTCTAAGTCTCATTTTTCTCCAGGTGAACAAATAACTTCCTAGGCAGGCCAATACTATTCACTTTACAAAATTCAGCTAGCACTAGATCTATTGCACTCCTTTTGCATCTAGCTTATCAAATAAATTTAACTGGGGTCCTACACCATACTAAAACGTAGTCAATGTCACAAACTATTTCTTTATATAGCTTTTTACTGTTATTGTGCAATTTAAAACAGGCCTTAAAAGCTGCATGAGACAAGACAGTCAAAAAAATGTGTGGAAGCTGCAGAATCAAAAAATCCATTTAAGTATGCACTTACATACAAATCAAGAAATACGTAACAAATTAATTTGATTTTTGTCTATGTCACATATAGCATTCACAGCAGGTGGAAATACCTTGCAGTGTAGAAACAAAGGGACAAGGTTTGATGCTATGATTGCACCAGCAAAATAAGATGGAGAGGTCCAGGAATTTACGTAAACAAAACAAGGGACTTGAGCTGCAGCCAGACATCCAACAGATTTGAGCAAGGAAGCTGGAACACTCTTTCAGATTTTCTTATGTTTGCAAACAGATGTGTACCACAATCATAAGAACACTATTTTTTCCAGAAGTATATGTTTCTGACCAACTACAAAACAGACCCAGGTGCATCCCTGAAGAGGGTCCAGCTGACTTGAGTCCTCCACATTTACCCTGTCTCTGCTGGGAGTACAAGTTCTCCCAAAATAGCTCTATTCCATACGTTCACACACCAGGGATCAGGCACAGAAAAGACACAGAGATGCCTACTTCGCATTTCAGTTGCCTTGCTGGGATTTAGGAACCTAAAAACATTTTAAGGAAGACTTCATCCAAGTAAGGGACGGAGTAAAGTCCCATAACACTGGAGAAGGGCAAATAAAGTACTTTAGGTAATTACAGCCCCGTCAGCTTAACATCAATATTTGAAAATAGATGGTGACAAATTAGTAAGCAAGCGATAAATCAAGCAGTCTGTAAGCACCTTGAAGAAAACAAGATGATAACAAAGAGGGAACAGATTTGTCAGGAACAATTCATGGCAAATCAATATAATTGCTTTCAAAACAGCTGATCCAGCGTACAAGTGGACAGGTCCCTGTAATGAGCAAACAACAGAAATACAGTCTAGATGAAGGTGCACTAATTTCAGGTCAGAAGTGGTTGAAAGAAAAGATTCAGATTATTATTGGTAAAAATAAAAATGGGAATTAATTTCAAGAAGACGTAGAGCTCTTGTTACATTCAATATTTCCATGAATTATGATATTTTATGTTTCTTTAAAATTTGCAGATGACACAAACTTGACAGGTATTGTTCTGCTCCTGACTCATTTCCATGCAGTGCAAATCTATTCCTCTCAATCCAGCTGGTGTTGTCTAGCAAAGTCCTCTGGATATTCTGGAATATATTGTCCAACATAATTAAGCATTGGAAGTCATAAGAGGAGACAGAGTTAATCAATAGGAACTCTTCAGGACTGAGTTAAAAAACAGATATGAAAGTTGTGAAGTAGTTATCAAAACTACATTCCTGTCTGGTACTCCCTCACAAGATTTCCAGGTTAGGAAAACAGAATAATTCCTCATGTTTTGTCCCATTCTCAACAGAAGCATGGTTTTTATTAACCAGTGCAATTATCTCAAAAAACATTATTTCAAATCACAAGCAGTATTAAAAGTTCAAGTATTCCCTTCCAGAGTACATGAAATTGATTGATTCTGATGTCAATTATACTCCTATATCCAAGGACAAAATTTGACACTACTCTGTAAGTTATCTAGCATTGCAGAATGCTGTGAAGCAACAAAAGCACTAAATTGAGACTAGTGTTTGAAGTAGGATGCAAAGCACCCACTAAGACCTGCTGCCCAAATACTATTAGCTGCAGTTCTATCTCTTTCATACTGTGCGTCCTAATACACAGGGGTTTATTGTGCCAATACCTTACTTTCCACATCACTGTCTTGTTGCTCTGAACACTGAAATTTAGCTCAGACATCCACAAGCACAGCTTATTACAAGGCCTCGAACATGCCCTGCTCAGGAGGAAGCAACCAGAATTTTCCCACTATCAGTAGTTAAAAAAAGAATTTTTTTGAAACTGTAGTGTACAGATTATATACTGGTGGTTTAGCATAGTTTGGTTTTTAAGAATATGTTGTTAAAATGTCTAGAGAGTTTGATATAAATTCACCAGAGAGAAGCAGCACAGCAAGCTGGCAGTACAGTATTCTTTTGCCTATCAAATTCCTGCAAATGATCTGATCAAGTAGTCTTGGACATAAATGAGCCTGGATATAATGTTAAGATATACCCTACCTCATTAATCAGTCTCTGAGTTACCCTCCGTCTTTTCAAAAATTCTCTTATTTTGGCTGATGCAGTACTATCACCTGAGCTTCCACAGACGTGCTGTACGCTGCTGAACAGCTGTTATCTTCGCTGCAAACAAACTCTTCAATCATGGCAAGACAGTCCCTGAAAACTGATGAAGTTTAAAAAACTTGAGAAACCTTTGCATTAGAAGCGTTATAATAAGGCACAGTGACATGGATTATCACTGGTGTTGCAGAGACGACATCCAGTCATACAGAGAAGCTGCTGACACAACACCCTTCTACCCCAACGTAACAGGGTAAAGCATTCCTAATCAGTATATATGAAACACTTCACCCTGCTCACATGCAGTACCTTCTCCTCTGTTGCAGCAGACGTTTAGATTTAAAATAATCCCATGGATTATCGGTTGTTTCATTGGATGTAGAAATTTGGACATCAACTCCTCAGGATGAAGATTGTATCTTCTTGTGCTACAAGTCGTGCTTTGTACCAGGACCTTCCAGCCCTGTTGGAAATGCACATTACTTCTGTGCTGACCTGTCACTATGCTGCTATGCTGCTCTTCAGTGCAATACTTTCATAAACATCTCACTGTGAACTCTTCAAAGACCCTGTAGCTTCTTAAATTAAGATCAAAATTGGACACTTGTATTTGACTTACTAATATAATATCACACTGGCATTTTTGGCTATGTGCATCCATACTTTAAAACTGGGAAATTGTTCTGCAGTGCTCACAGCTCCTTATCAAGTTTTACTATGCTTTTATTAGTCTACTACCATTTTATTTTATTTTTTCACTAACATTTCTTCCCTCCTCCCCTATATCACCTCTAGGTGGCAGGTGCCTGTGAACCTTACAGTAAAGCTCACTTGCCACTTCACTGTCCCAAAATAACTTCACAATTAAAACCAGTGTTGTCACTCCTCATACAGGGAAAATATTAAGTATCTCACAGCAGATACAGTATTTCTGTCACTAAAATAGATGGTAAAATAAACTAGGATACAAATTACGTTTCCAGAATATAGTCACAGAGTTCATACAAAGAACACTGGATTGTGAGCAGGAGGTACAGATTTACACTGCCCTTAATTGGAAGCAGAAAAAAGATAAATGAAAGTCACATTTAACCTTGCATGAATTGTTTAGCATTTGCCCTAACACTCCTGCTTTGCAAGTGTCGCCATCAGAGCAGGCATTGGGAATGGTACTTGAAGTGCTGGAGCCCAGGATTTTTGGCTGCCGTGAGCATCCAGCCAGCTCCGGAGGATAAGCCATTAGGTCAGGAGATTCTGGGAAGGGAGCAATCAGTTTTGTCTGGATTTCAGCACCACCACAGAGTTTCAGGCCCCTTGTTTTTTGGAAACATGCAGTAATGACTACATCAGTTACACTAAATTAATGTACTACAATATTACAATGAAAAAAGTAGTAATACAAACAACAGTAATATACATATTTCATTATAATTTTTACTACAGATTACATTCAGCCACTGTTGTCAACATTTATAGCAGACATTTTTAAAAACTAGGTCAGCACTAGGTGTTTAGACCAGCCCTTTTCCAGCATTACCCCTTTCAATACTGGATTCACTAAGACTCCACTCTCCATATATAACTTTCTGCTACCAGGCACCTAGGCAAAGCCTTGCTAATTCCTCCCACCGAGCAACACATAAAAGGCAGTGTGAATTAAAATCCTTTTACAGGTGTTCAGTTAGGAAGCATGTAGATCAGGGCCTCATTCACTGAACTCATGACCCACTTCCTATCATTATCGTGATCAAAAACTCTTGGATACAAATGGGAGCAGGCTATGGGTCAAGTGATATGTCCTAACACTACAGCCCCTTACCAGCCATCATCTTCCCTGCAGACCCTGAGAGACCTCCAGACTCCAGCCTGGAATCACCTCATCACTGACCAGCATGCTGCTGTCTCCGATAGCTTCTGATAGACGTGAGCCTTTTAACAGGGTGGGAGCACAAGTGCATTCCCATGGCTGTAATTGGATGTTCCTTGTACATCCTATTTTGTGATTAGCTAGGTGCTCGTAGCATTTTGGATACATGATGAATGTATCAGGGTACCCTTCCTCTGTCATGCAAAGTTTTATGACAGGTACAGAAGAGAGGGTACTGTCCTCAAATGCCTTCATAAGCTATCATGGATCCACACTCATCAAACAGTTGATCTACCAGTTTTAAAGCAAAAATACACTAATTATATTATTGTGGCTGAGAACACGATGCTCTTTGTTTCTGATGCTTTTTAAACCTTGAGGCAAATTGTTTGAATAAGGATTACTTGGCATAAGCATATATTCTTTCATGAAGTTTCTGTGGTCTCATCCTTCCTTAGGAGCAGTCAAAGCAGTCTGGCAGCAGAAACAGCTATTTATCCTGAGCACTAGAACTGCTGATTAAACTAAGCTCTGGCACGTAAAAAAGATATAATCACTTACCTGTAGAGTCTTGACTCAAAGTTTCTTGACTACTACTGCTGTAGGAAGGCACTGGAGTGATAGAAAGTGAAGCCGGGCAGGATAATGGATATGAGAAGTCATTTTGTGCAGCAAAACATTGAAGTACAGGAACACGGGCATCTTCAGAGAAGGTGAGAGGGAGGTGAGGGTTCCCATACACACATGGATTTTTCCAGTTAAGCAGTCCTATTGCAAGAGGGCCAACAGCATCAGAACCTGACAACAAACATAGAGTTAAAACCTGCGCCCTTATATGTAGCAGCTCATAATTTTGGAGAAGGAAGCTATAAAAAGGTAATATCAGTTCCTGTTTTGATCATTGTTAGTCTGTCCCTTGAAAAGGAATGCAATATTTTATTCTGGTCCACTATCAGCAATGCCCTTAAATGCTGGTATAATGCTGAAAGTATACTTTCAGTATGTGTTCTCCTTGTACTGAACAAGACAGCATTTAGCATGAAATAAGACTTCATAATTCCAATGTGAATCCACAATTTGTTGTGGTCTTGCTTACACCTGGATTTCTGCAGGGCTTTGCTCACACATTACAACCTGAAAGTTTCTCAGCAAGACTGAAAAGCCAGTGTTGATGATTTTTTTTTTTTTTTTTTTTTAAATCAACATCTTGCTGCCATTTTTCCAACCCCTGTAAGGTTCAGAGCTCAGTGGAAATTGGGAAGTGGCGGGCACAGCCACTCCAGATCCTGCTCTGCTGTTAGGTGCGCAGGCTCTGCCCCGATGCAGCTCTCTGTTCTGCTATAGCCCTCAGCAATTCTCTTATCCACCAATCAATGGCTTGGAATTGTTTCAATCTATTTCACATTATCTTTAAATTACTCTTTATTTTATATTTTTTAAATATTTTTGCACCTTCTGAAGACTTATGCTCCATCTCACTAATAGCTCAACAGTATATGACACTGTGACACAAAACAATAGGGCTTATTATGACAGTATGCCACAAGACTGTGGAGGAGAGCTGCCCTGTAGAGATCATTCTGCTGCAAGTGATATCACCTCCACTGCCCCCTGCAAAAAAACACAGAGGGGAAAAAACCCAAACCAACCAACCCCATCACCTTTGGCTACAACTACAAAATAAAGGGACTTCTATATGTCTCTCTCCTACAAGTATTATCTTACTTCTTAACTCTCAGGTTATATTTGCAAACCTGACAGCATCTGAATACAAAATATCCCATCCACAGAACTGGACTCTCAAATGCAGACAAATGCTTCAAATCTGTGATGGTCCTACAAGCACCCTCAGGCAGTCATGGCAACACTCACTTGAGACTACAAGCGCTGCTGTGTCAAGCACTGAAATACGATGCAACAACTCAAACTTCAGACATAATCATGTAATTAATTGTTCTACAGAAAATAAGGTATTTAATAGTAGAGCACGCCTGAATGGAAGTGGTAAGTCATACTAATGACTCATAACTTCTGCAAAAGCAATATGAGAGTATCTAGTGTAATATCACTTTTTAGTTGTTCTAAACACAATTCTGTTGGGTCCTGTAACTAAGCATCAAGCAAACACACATGAAGAGTGGTAGTTGTCTAAATGCAGATCCCTTAAAAAGGAACAATAGAACAGAAATTGTTCATCAGATCTTTCAGAAGAGGAGCCTCTAGGAGTTAGGAAATAAACATCTGTGTGCCAAGAGTTATTTGAGCACCCACTAGACAGATACATACATCAAGGACTCTCAAGTGTGTCCATTCCAGAGAAAGAGCTGGATGGCACTGCAGAAAGTTCAGTGAACTGCAGTAAAATATTGTTCAATACTATTCAGTATTGCAGTAGACATCGTGTTTAACAACAAGACCCCATGATCCCTACTTTCATCCTTTATACAAATCTTTGGCTCATGCTTTTTTGGAAACATAAAATTGATATATTTCCTGGGGAGTTAGCTGCCAATATATTGTTATATTTCTCTTGCAAACATACAGCACATCTGAACCTATCCATAAAACTGCATGTGGAGCTAGCAACACATAGCTTTGTCTGGCTGTACCTAAAAGGGCACAGCTTTTTGCTCAGCTTTCCTGGTTGTAATTTAGATTTCTTTGTATACAGATACCCACTAACTAAAGACTGTGGTTATCCCATAGTGCCTGACTGCTTTATCGTGAATGCTCTTGAAAATGAGAGCATCGATATGTACCTGTGTGTATGGGATATGAAATTTATGGCTGTTTTTAACTGCCATATAATCAAGAAAAATCCATAAGCAGTTCTAGCATCCTACTTTACGTTCAGACTTTTTATAAGTTGCAGTCACTCCTTTCTCTAGTATCTGTTCTAACAGACATTGATTTTCACTTTTACCAATAAAGAGTCATTCCATAAACTCATCTGAAAGTCTATGGAATTGATTGTTTCTGAGGGAGGAAAAAAAGAAAACCACAAACCCACAACACAGATACATCACATCGAAGAGACTATTTGTTGTCTTATTTATCTGTTCACCAGTGCAAGGCCATTTTGCCTATACTAAACCCTCCAGCTTCACTTTCAGTTTTGTCTGCAAGGAAGCATATGCTGCAGCTGTAAGCACAAAATGTACAGACTCTGAGACTGATAAACTAAGCTAGACTATAAAAAGTTTGTAAATAAAATTACTGCAAAATCTTGAGTGAAGGCAAGCTCTCCAAATTTTTTACTTCGTTTAATCTCATCATCCCATCAGTTAACAACAGTTTTCACCATAATCACTTCTTGCAGCCACATTAAAATAATTGTCTAATAGAAGGAATAACATACAGAAATGCATATATATTGATAATACATATAAGTGTATCTAGATATGAATATATATATACACACACAGGCACACACCCTTGAAAGCACAAGAGCGTGTGTATGAGAAGCTGGGACACTCAGAAAGTGAATGCAATAGTTTTAAATTATTAAGTTGTAAAGCATTAAAACAGTAGTTTCTATTGTGCTTGGTGAAGTTGCAGGAAACATTTTTTCTTAGGGGAAGAGGCCCTGAAGACATTTCAATTAAAAAAAAAAAAGGGCAAAAGCCACTTTAAAAAGTTGTCAGAATTCAAAAACATATCTTTCAAAGCAAGCACAACACCACAGATTATTGCAAAAGGCAAGGAACATTGGCTAACCCTGCAGCAGTATAGACAGATGCACTTGATTGCACGATACATGCACAGGCTGTTTCTGCCTGCTTTGCTTTACCAGTTGACAGCAAGCCAACAGCTGAAACCAAAGAAAGTATCTGAAAAAGAAACTTCTTCAGCATTTACATATTTTTTAAGTTGTGCCAAGAGTTTCAAAATTATAACAGCAAAGGAGCAGTAGCTAGCTCTTAACATAGCTTCTTGACAACATGGCAGGGAAAGGGTTGCTGAGACATGCTGAAGGAGGCTGCCTAGCAGCCTGATAGAATTTGCGGTTGGAAACACAGGGACACCTATGAATCTGCAGACAATGTTCCTGCCGCAAGCTTAATGCCGTTCCCAGGTGTTTAGATATAACTACGCTTTGCAGAAAAGCAAGTACATGAACTCTTTATTACCAATATAGAAATTAAATTAAATTGTACATCCTGGAACTGTTTCTCCCAGTGAAGAGGGCTGAAATGGGCTTGATAGTCCCTCAGAGCTTTGCAGATACACTGCCCTAAGGAGTAAATCTTAAAGCTTGAAAATGGATACAAACCTGGCTACCCCAGTTCCTCAGGTTTTCCTATCAGACAACCACTTTTTATGCACTCGCTTGACTGTTACAGTTGTTTGCCTTTCTCTCTGCAGTTTTCTGTGAAGTGGCTGATTTGTACTTCCGAGTTTTCTCTCTGCTGTGCCTGGGTTGCTCCCAGACTTGTTCTCTCACAGATGCCACAATGCCCAAAAATTCTCCCTAAAAACCTGAAATTTTGTATCTCCTCCTGAAACAGTAATCCTCAAAAACAATCCCCTAATATTCCTCCTCCCCCACAAATGCAGTAATGCCATACAGCAACCACATAACTTGGTAAACTGCCTCTGCCCCACAATGTCATGAGCTAAAACTATCCAAGAGAGATGAAAAAATAATTTAGACCTTGCACAGTCCATGTATTTTCCCTACCTGGGCTCCAGGCTGAGTTTGCTGCAGGGTGACAGCAGACCGTCAGTTGTGCCCTGTGCACCTGCAGACCCCTCCTGTTTGCCCGTTTCCTGGAGTCCCCCATCCTGCGATGCCTCTTCTTCTCTCTGCAGCTGCCCAGACAGACCCTCTCACGTATGCTCCTGCTGCCTCCTGAAGCCTGTATGGCACGTGCTGGCCACATGCTATAAGCTCAGTCTTGCCTTTTAAAGCTTTTTTTTTTTTTTTTCCTTCCTCCCTCATCTCCTCTCTCACTTCTCCAGCTAGTCCCAATCCTAGCAATCAGGCACACATTTCCCCTCCTGCAGCTGAGGTGGAGCATGAGCTGCTGTCTCTTCACGTGGTGCACATGGCTGCTGCTCCAGCCAGGCTGCTCCGTAGGGAACCAAAATCCCTCAGGGAGGGAGTAGAAAAAGGCACTGACAGGCGTGGAAGGATTTGCAAAGATACTTATGTGTTTGCTCACCTAACACCTTCTTGGTGCAAAACCCTCCCTGAGCCATGGTGGTAAAAACAGACACAGCTGCCTTGCATGGGGACACGAGGCTGCTGCAGGATGGGTCAAATGCATCTGCACAAAAGATTGTACATTAAAAAGAAGTGTATGTATGGGGAGAAAGCCCACACAGGGTACATACTACAACAAAATGAAGCCGAGTCCAAGACACTGGGGTGACAAGTTTCATTGCTACATTATCATCTGAGATGCTCTCCCACCTCACCTGTCCCTGTTCAGAGGAGGCAAAAACCCCAACAGATTACCTGGGCCTGATGTTTAGTCAGGGTCAGGACCGAGCCAGCTCCTCTCCTCTGCCAAGGCTGCAAGAGGGAGACTGTGGCCACCTGAGTTGCGCACCCTGCTGCTTTCCTCCAAAAGCCTAAGCCCAGCTTGCAGATTGCTGGAAACTCCTAAAACCCCTTCCCAGACCATTCCACTGAGCCACTCTAACAGAGTAACCTTCTGAAAGGCCTCAACGTGCTGGGGAGGAGCTGCCACTGCTGGTCACAGCTGGACCAGGCAAGGCAAGGCAAGACACCTCTTGTCTACTGGGGTAAAAGTCCCCCAGTACAGCTCTGGGCTTGTCCCAGGAGGCTAATTAAAAGCTCTGCAATGCAGGGAGGGAGGGCAGAACAGGAGGACCACCATGCCTGGGATCAGAGCTTGCCTTGCTGCCTGTTCAGCTTGCTCACAAACCTGACCTGAAAGACTTCCTAGGACTACCTACTCTGGAAAATGTTCTCTATGTCCTCTGACCCTTCTAAGCAGTTAAAAGGGTTTAGACACCTCATTTCCAAATTTAGTTTCGTCCTTCAGAATAATTTGTTCTAAATAAACCTTTGCATTCCTTTCCACTGGGAAGATACATTTTGGGAATAGGTGACATATAGGTAACATGGCAACAAAAAATCACAATAACAGACCAACAGTACTAGGCTTTCAATAAAAGGAACCTCATACATCTATAACAGCATTTTTTAGTCTTGCATATTTCTGGTATGTACGTAGATATATTTAGACAAATGGAATGACAATAATTACTTTCAAGAAATTCTGTTCCAGCTAAGCATATTTGACATTCACACACAGCATAAAACTCAAAGTGCATACGTGGGACTTTTTTCAAAGTTCAGGTTAAGCAGAAAAGCAGTTTTTATCCTTAAACTATCTATGTATGCCCCAGTTCAAGCTTTTGAGCTTAACACCTCCTTGCCCAGCTTTCAGACACTGGTGTTAGCTGGTAGACTGTCTAACATCTAACCAGATACAAAGAGCAACTTCACCATGTTATGTCAACAGGGATTTGAAGTGGCTAATTTCTTTTCCATCTTGGCAATCGCTCTATCCTTTCCCCTTTATAGAAAGAGACTTACCCTTTAGGTGCCTCTCGTTTGGATACATACTAAGGGGAAAGCCAGATTTCCCATGGTTGGTATTGATTGGTTCACATCTAGACTGGACAAGAACCAAAATTTTTGCAAACTTTTGGTAAAAAATAAACACAGCAATTTACATTTCTTCTACTAAAGATCTAAGTGCGATTTAAGCATATATTTAAGAAACAAATAGAAAAGTAGTAGTATTGTATACCCTGGCCACATTGCACCTGCTGGCATGCGAGTCATCTCCTATGGTTCACATCAAAGCTACACATGCAAGGACAGAGTTTTGGGTTCAGTCACAGAAGAGACACACATCAGACTGTATGTCATATGGCACAAGGGCATATTCTCACTGCCTAACTTCAGATAGCTGAGTTAGATGCCTGGTCTCCATAAGTTTCTCTAATAAATGGAGAGAGCAAGGATCAACTCAAGAGTAATTTGTAATAAGATAACTGTGGTCTGTGAATCATTCTTGATACGAGCTTTTCTCTGTCTCTATTAAGTACAGATACAGCACAAAGGAACTAGCTACCTAATTTAGCTGACTAAATCAGTTTCCCAAAGATGGAAAGTGTAAACGATGACCCCAACTACCATTTTGTGATTCAGTCTTCTTACAATTTTTGCTGTATTCAGTAAGCACGGAAGAGCTTATTGCAGAGAGGCAACTCCACAAATGCATTTCCCAGTTCTGTGGGAAAGAGCAGCACCAGCCTCCACCATCACAGCTTGTCCTCCTCTGCACAGGGGACGCACCAAGATCAGGACAGAGAGCAAATCATAAGCAGATGACTGAGATCACACTGGCCACCTGTACAGCTGAAGACAAAATATGATATCCAAGGACAAGGTGTTGTTTTGCCAGGTCTCATTGTAGGGCAGTGCGCAGAACACCTGGCAGAGCCAGAACAGTCACAGGGTTCAAAAACCAGGGGTGAGAGGGTGGAAGTTCCTTGTCTTTTTACCTAAGGATTTAGACACTGCTTCCTATGGAAGGAGAGAGTTGAAGCAGCAGTTTTGGAAACACCAAAAAGTAACAAGAAAACCTTTTTCCTCTGCTTACACACAGAAGGATCTATGTCAGTAACAAAAGCCTTGGTCTTCAGCCGATCAACTCAGACTGTGTTTATCTGTTAGATGACTTCAACTTGGTTGAAAGCCCTTGGTGAGTCTTTTCATATTAGTGCTATACAGTAGACTTTTACAGATGTCCACTCTATTAGTGGTGGGATTGACAGGATGGATTTTTTTGAGTGTGTTCAGCTACACAAGATGTGGCAGGACCGCTGCAAATCCAAGCTATACACATACCATCGTACAGTGACTCGGGAGAGTTTGAGCACACTGCATGGGAAAAAGATTTGATTTACAACAATAATTTATATCTACACCAAGGACTGTGACTTCATTAAAAATCCCCACTGCAGAAAAAGTCCAGGAGAACAATCATTACAAAAATCATCCTTGAAAATGCTTAATGCACAGCCTAATGGAGTTGTTCTTACTCATGTCCTGCATATCTCACAGAGGTAGCAAAATCACTGCCTAAAAGAGTCTCTAAAAGCCATTTACTCCTCTCCTATGCTGGAGTTAAAATCCACTTAAGTCTCCAGCACTGCAGGCAGTATGAAATATTCTCCAATTCCCGCTTCCTCCCAATTATTTTTCCCCTCACTGATCTACAGTCGCAAGTACAAACCCAGGCATTTTCCTAGAGCCCAGGCAGGAACAGAGCTCTTTAATTCTTTGCCTGGTCATCACTCCAGCTGTAGTTCAATGGCTTTTTCAAGCATTTAACAGTAAAAAGCATTCTGCTAATTTTATTTTAATTCTCTTTTGTTCATGTCCTTATATGTTTTCCAGGTGTATTCAAATAAGGCCAAGGCACTGAAGGACAGGCTCTAGCAGGAAGTATTCAGAGATTCTGGAACCTAGATATCTACAGGTGAGGAGTGATTAGTTGTCCTTTTTCCCAGCACTGGGTTATAAACCTTTATTTGTATTATTTTTTTAAAACATATTCTATCGGTAATACATATTAGCATTTTAATGAAAAGACAAGTAGTTCAAGAAGAGGCTGGCTTGCTGCATTCTGTAACCTATACAGGAAGAAACCTTTAAATGCTTTGACATCTAACAGTATATTGTGGTCCTGAAACCAGGACAAAGTACCAAAATACATAAGTCTAACAGCTTTTCTTCCCATCAGTAACTGTGATATTCTAGCTGAATAAAAGTTAAATAAATCCTAGAAGCTTTACTTTTTACTATGGAAGTGGAGACTTCACAGCAGCAAAAAATTCACCGAGGTCTCTCTAACTAAGTACTCATATCTAGAAAAAGGAGAACTGTGTTCAGAAAACAGCCTTGTTGCAAGTGCTGACAAATGTATAACATTTGTCAAATGTAAAACATGTATAACAACATAACATATTTGCTATAGACCTTAACAAAAAATAAACAAAAACATCAGTCACAATCTGTTTGGGAAATCTCTGTGGATTAGATGCAAGTTATGAATGCACCTCCCTAATTCATCTAACCCTTCATTCCTGTTAGATGCAGAATGCCAGCTGCCTGTAACACATGACCTAATATCATCACATATTATTTAAATATCAGTTTAAAGTTAACTTTTTACTTAAAGAGAAGAAAAAGAAATTCTACCTTAGCATATATTCTTGTGTACTTTGAGCAATTATCTTCAACTTTTTTACCCTCTGGCCCCTTTTCATTGAGATCTGCTCACCCTTCGTATTTTCAGCACAGTATTGATAACACCAAGTGTTTAAAAAAAATACACAAATACAGAGGAAGAGCTTAGAAAGTAATTAGACCTGTTTAAGCATCTTAAAATTGAGGGGCAAAAGTGTGTTAGGAGACTTATTTTTTTTAAGTAGCCTTCCTGGTTTTGTACATTTAAGGGGATGCTAGCAGTACAATATCAATACTAGATCCAAACATTAAATTTATCTGGCTATAAAAATGGGTGACTTTCCTCATCTCCTGCTTGAAAGGCAGACTCCTCTCTTTCCTTCTTCAACTCCTGAAATACAGTCAGCTGTCTGTGCATCATCCTCTTTCCTGTATCTGCCTTTCTCCTCTTTCCTTTCACTTACTCCACACTTCAGACTCTTCCATATCCCTTAGGGTGTCTGAGTCATTTTCCCCATATGGGTCCTGGCCCCAAGGGCCTTGGCACCATAGATCTTACCTTTGCCTGGAAGTGAGCACATGCAGAGAGGCTTTGAATTGCACAGCAAGGTCTCCTCATAGAAGATACAAGACTGAAGTACAAGCCAAGCCTTTAAAGAAAGACCACTTTGCTCTGCCAGTGAGACAGACTAAAATAAAGCTTTCCCATTGTGCACCCTGTAGAACAGATCTTCTCCTCAGCTGAGCAACTTTTATGAATTTCCTGGCTTGCAACAGACTCCACACAGCTGTCTACAAGCTCCTAAATAGAGTCTCTGTTGCCTCCAAAGGCTCAGGTATGTCTGCTCCACATTATAGACCCTCCCATTTAAATGTAGGGCAATCTTTCTTGCTCCTCTGCAAGAGGAGCATCATCTGAATGTAGCAGGTTCCATAAGATACCACTCAGGTTTGCCAAGCTAAAATGAACAATTTGACAGGTGGCAAGTGGTAGAGTTTGTTTTTCTTTTTCATTAGGTAATGTAGTCTTACTGGAAAATTCATCCAAATTTGAATGATTATTCTGCTTTTCTGATCTCCTGATCTCAGTACACACACAGACTCCTGATGTTTTTACTTCTATCTCAAAACACATATTTCTGTCCTGTTATTCCATCTTTTAGCCCTGAATTACTGAATCTTAGGCAGTTTTCATTGTTAAAAAAAAAAACCAAAGGCTTGTTTTCTAGTTCTTAGTATATGATTATAAGCAAAAGAACAGGTTATAAAATAACTGCTTTCAGCTTAAAACTCTCATTTGTTATTACTGGCTTGCACCTGTTGAATTTAATGGCAAGCCTAAATTTTCACTATAGTTTATTCCACAAGCATCATTCTTAGGAAAAAGATGAAAGGAGGGCTGACTCACTTAGCAGATAGCTTGTTAAGGTACATTCTTGCAACCTCTTGAGCATGATCTTAGCTTTATGCATGAAAGGATCCCTTTAGCCTGAACACAGCTGGAGAATTCCTCCTGCATAGGAATAAACCATGCAGACAAAGAACCTGAGCCTTGTTTCCTATTAGCCTATCAAACCACCACTACATATCCAGCTCCAGTTAAAACACTGGGTTTTCCTAACATCAAGAGACACCATTACATCTCATGTTTGTCTTATACTTAATGAATTGCAGAAATCCGTGAAAACTTCAGGCAGTGTAACAGCACATGCCCTTGAATTTTCATTAGTCTTTCTGTGCAGAATCAGATTTTACAGAGGGCTGCACTTGTTCAGCTAAAACCAAATGCTTTATTGTCACAATACTGCTTCATTTGTTTTTACAGACACTGCAGTATTTTCCAAACCCCAGATTTCTAATGTTTTTAAAAATTCCTGCATGTTTATCTGCGTGTCAAGTGAAAGGCAAGCTAAGCCAAATGCTACCTTAATTCATTACCTACTGGAACATTTGGTGACGAGCATTTCCAAAGAAGAGTTTTCCCAGAGAAGTGAAAAACTGAGCTGAGAGTAGAAATATGCTCACCTGCAAACTGCATGCCTTTGCTTTACAGCGATCTTAGTCATCCAGTACCATGAAAGCAACATCCTTCTAATCCATCTCATTGGCAGTCACCTAGTCACCAGGTTGTTCTTGGTAAAAATTTCTTATTTTATTATTTTTGGGTTTTAAGAGTTGTTATAGAGATACAGCTTTTTAATCTTCAAAGTGTGACCACACTTCTTGTCCCAGGGAGCAGAGCATAGCATGTGGCTGAGCTGGTTGTATGTTGCAACTCTTGTTCTGGAGGCAAAAGGGGAGAAGGCAGGGTCTGAATGACATTGTTATAGAAACTTCAGCATAGCATTTTGAGACCTTAGGTATGAATTTGTGACTGATGAATATATTTGCCTTTTTGGGAAAGGGGCATGGGGGCAGTAAAAGACCTAAAATAAGTTTACATGCTTTATTTAAACTTTATAAGTCACACTAAAACCCAGTTCTTGGAAAACCAATCATGCAGTGCCTTTTTGCACAGGCACAGTTAAGAGCAATATTCTCTTGTTAATTTCAGTTCTCCAGGTACCCATTTCCATTAAAATGTTCACAAGAAGTTTGTTGACTAAGCTAGTAATCACTGTTTAAGAAGATAAATAACCCAAAAAAGATAAATAGTAAAATATCAGACCTTGTAAGTTTAGGAAATAACAAAATTAAATTGGTCACAATTGCTTATGTCTCCTGAACTCAGATCTCTCACATGAATTTAAGATGAGATGAGCTGTAACTTCCTGAAGACTAGTTCTGCTTGCATGGGACTGATGGATTTGGATGAACACACTTAAGTAATACAGGAAAGCTGGACAAATCTCTCATCTCTTGCTTCAGGCACCTAATTTCGGCCTCTAGGAACGAGATTTAGAAGTTATTTTCTTTCTTTCTGTCTCTCTCCTGCACCCTGCATGATACCAGACAAATAAGTTAAGCTCACCCCTTGTGAAACAAGGGGCCACTACCCTTTCCTCATATGAGTCTGACTTAAGCCCCTTAGTCAAATTAGCAATGCTGCTAAACACTCCCAGCTGTAAGTAAATTCACTTGAAGTTTTTAAGTTATGCAGTCTTGTATCACACTAACTACGTTGAATGGTGAAGTGCAAGACAACTCAAGTTAATGACCTCAGCTGAGTGGATGCTCTAATCTCAGTGGTTTTCAGCCTTGATTTTCATTCTATTTAAGGAGATAAGCCTGTTTGACTTTATACCTCAAGAAATGCTCCAGTCCTTGAATCATTGTCTTCAGCACAGGGTAGAGATTTAGGTAAAGGACCACATGCTAAAGCACAGGGAGAATTCCAAATACCAAACAGAGCTGTCTCTTCTACATGCTGAGTGAAACAGCATCCTGATGAAATTATAACGTATAATGAAAGCATGTGTCAAAATGCAAGCTTGCATGCAAGTGAAACAGTTGCACCAGCCATCTGAATGATAACATTTTCTAAATTGTGAATGTTTGACTTCACAGTCCTAACATGTTAATTTTACATTCCAGCATAAATGGACTGTGACTTAAGAACCCATGTCTTGGAGGAAACTAGAGGGGTTTTAAGCAGGAAATCACAAAAAAACTTCCTAATGTTTTTCTCTACACGGTCAAAAACATGCATAACCCAGCACAGATGTTCCTATGACCATTTTCACATAGATCACTGGATACCAAAAATGCTTCTTCATGTATGTATTTGTAAGTAATTTGACATAGCTGAATATCCTACTATAGCTTCAGACCATACAACTGTGTATTCACAAAACCCTCCCAAATCTAATGTAATGTACAGGAGCCTAATTCCAGGACTAGAGACCCAAAGTATGTCTGATTTTTAAATAAACTCATTCTGCTCCTGCTCTTTCCTTTGGCTGAAGCAATAAATAATGTCAAGGTACCACCAGGGTTAATGCTGCAGTGTGTACACAATAAAAGTAATTTATTATGGTCTTGCTTCACAGGTGTCTATAAAATAGTATACTCAGCAAAAAAAAAAAAAAAAAAGAAAAAAGCTTTGAAGAAGTATACTATTCATCAGAATGACACACCACGGTAATTATTTATGTTCTTTTGGGAATATAGGTTCCGGTACAAGGAACTCTCTGTTACAGCAGCCTTGCTTCAGAAAAGTAAAAAATAACAATGCTTATATAAAAGATCAGCAAATTACAAGATTCTAAACCTGAATTTCAACAATTACTTTTATTTTCAAATGCAAGAGAGGTAGAGCATATGATTCCACAATGTAAATATGCATGTAACTGATCTTAATATGGTCCTTACAAGATGCCACATTTGAGTATTTTGACAAACACTAATACATGCTAATCTTCCTGTGTGAATATCCAAACGTGGTCTTTTTTTTCAGGAAACACGCAAGTCTGGCTTTGTTTTGTAGGACCTCAGCTTTGCACAGTACTTTCTGACTCAGCACTACAGGCCAGTTTGGTATCTAAGTTCTATGCTGTAATCCTACCTCCTAAAAAGTCTTAGCACAACTAATCTGTCTATATTTTCTGCCTAGCTACATTCCTCAGAGAAATGGCCAGCTGCTCCTGTCCTGTAAGGTTTTTCTTCCATCTGGAATGCAATGCTTTGCACAAAGTGCTGTTAAGAGCATTAATTTAAACATCAGTTCCCCTCCCCAACTAGAAAGCTGTCCACTGCTGGCTTTCCCACCAGTGACACACCTGAAAGTTCATTTCTGAGTTAATGGGAATTTCTGGCTAGCTAGATCTATACCTGAGCAGATCTCACCTCTTAAATATTTGAATGTTTCATTTTTTCTTAAGATGTCTGAAATGTATAAAAGTGTTGAGTTTATTTACATTTCACACAATTTTTCAAAACTTTTAGTAAGGAAGTGATCTTCAGTCTTGGCTCTTAAAGAGAGGAAATGTTGAAAAGGAGGTTTTCAAAAATGTATTTGCATTAAATGAAAGAGTCTTACAAAATTAAATGTCTCTTGCATTATTTATTGCATGCCATGTCTGGATTTTGCTAGCTAAAAGGTTTAATTTGAATCAAGGAGAAAGGTTTTGCCTGTGGATTTTAAGAGAAGTTAAAGGTCTCACACTGGCAGAGTAGCCTTTATTAAATGCATAGACACCAGGTGGCCCCATAGCACTCACTCGTCTAACAAACAGATTTCAGTTTCCCTGTAGGGAAATGGGGAAGGAGCTGTATAGTTTGATGTTCAAAGTTATGGCTGCTTGAAGTTCAAGAAGGAAAACTGCCTTGGATTTTATCAGATTTATATACGTGTATGTGGGTGTATATATATATATATAT
>VZTL01072281.1:0-25119 GCA_013400535.1 Scopus umbretta | reverse complement strand
AACAGAGATTTACTTCTCATCATTCTGCTAACATAGTTATGTGTGGTTTTTTTTCTTCAGATTGGGTTTAATCAGTTGCAAGCAGGAAAAATAAAGCCCTGCTTCTGCACATAAGCAAAAATAGGACAGGTAGTTCTAGCCATAATTATTCTTAAATATGAGAGACTACACACAGCAGAGCAGGTTACCAGTAAATCCGGACTTTGACATCAGGCAAATAACTACTGGGAAGAGTTCTCATCTGAACAATTATCAGGAGGATCTGTTTGATTTCTTCATGTACTGTAAAGACAAGGTTGAGTAAAGAGCTTTGATTTTTTCAGTACCTCCCTCCCAGCTGAAGCTCTAACTGGCACTTTGCAAAGGTGAATGATAAATTCTGCTTATCTCAGGGTGTTTAAGGTGCTGGTTTCAGTATGATTTTCCTTCAAATACAAATGTAGATCCCATGAGATGTTTCTTTATGCTTGTGGGATCTCAATTCTCTCCTCACTTTCGGGGATGCGAATTGACCGTATATAAAGCGAAGAATGACATTCTTACTTCTTAAACTGACCAGGTAACAAGGAATAGAGTTTTGTATTGCTTTTGTATCTTCTGAAGAACTGTGTAGGCATTGTAATTTGTTTATTTATGTCCATTCAACTGATGTTAATTAACTTGTCTGAATCCACATTTGAAAAATTTAAAAATCTCTTGGATCCAAACAGTGTATTAAAAACATAACAAACAGCAGCGGCAAGATAATTCCATCAAAAGCTTTTCTCCCTTGGTTTGTTATGATATTGTCAACAGTTCTTGATGGAATTACTTCCTTACATCTTGCTTCAGCCCATATATTACTATTTTCCATAGACTGTTTGAAATGTAATTAAAAATGGATGCTGTTTATCTGCCTCATGCAAAAAAGAACTGTACATTCCAGAAACAAAATATCTTTTCTAGTTGAATATTTATTATTTTAGTCAAGTAACACTTGCCTAAATTCCATTTTGCAAAGTTCCTTCTTCTGATTGTTGATATATTCTGTTATGAATTTAGAGCTAGTTAATGACTTTCTGCTGTCCCTATCATGTCAGATTAGGCATTGTATTCAGAAATAAGTGGAAAACAGAAGGGGTTCTGGCAGAGACCTCAGAACCTGAGGTGTAGGTTTTGCAAGGTATGTGTAATTATCACAAGGAATTTAAATCTTCCATCAATTCTCTTTTTTTCCTGCAGGCTCTAAACCCAAATTATTTCTTAAAATACTTATTAAATGCTTGGAATAAGAAATATGGAAATACACTGACCTTGCAAAAATGCATTTTGGTCTAGTTGTGCTCTTGGGCTAGAAGTAATTTCTGTAGTAGTATATAATTTTCTAATTAGATCTTCTTACAAAAAAAAATTTCAAATGTGAAATAAAAAATCCTCCCAAAGTGATACTGTATGAAAGCAGGTGCATAAGTGCATTGCTATTCTTTTTAATTGTAAACAATTTTCCTTAGAATAGGCTGAATGCATCCATTTTGAAATGTGCGTGACATGATTATCTATCCATGACCTCAAAGTAATTCAAGATTAACGCTTCAGTGGTTGCCTTGTTTGGGTATGACAGGTAATGCATTACACCTGCTGAGGAAAACATGGTGAAGTATGAGTCCAGCCGGCTATGTTTTCATTTAGCTGTGAGGATAGAACAGTTATAATGAAATTTATAGCCCCTGCAAGTTTCTGGTTTGATTCAGGGCCTGGGCTTTGGCTCTCACAGTCTGTGGATTGAAACAAAGTATTGATTTTATGAACTCTGTGCCGTCTTGAATCTGTCTGTGAAGGGTCAGTGTAGCTGTTTTATGAATAATGAGCAGCTGAGCTCAGACTAAAAGATTTAAAATGGATTAATTCATGATGAATTGAACTTTGAAGGAGAAAGTTTGCCAGCTGATATATTGGCACACTAGTGAGGAGTTGCTTGGAGTAAAACAGTCCAATTATTTTCTTATCTTTTCTTCTTAATAAGCTAAGAGATCATTTCTATTCTCAAAAGTCAATCAGGGGAGTATAAAGTCTTTATTTTAGGCTGAATCCTGCCTTGCTCTCCTGAAACATGCCCTGAAATATGGGTGTCAGAGAGGATGGTTCACAGCAGCAGCCTGGACCACATGTTAATATTCACTTTACTGCTGTGCTGTAGAGAAGCAATGTCCATGTCCATGGAGTGTGTTGTGGAGGCTGATTTATGCATTGCATTCCCTGGTTTATGGATTTTATGTATGTGGGACTAGCTTAAGCACAGACTGATGGTCAACAAGTTCTATCTTCCTCTTGCAGGGCTTAACCTGTATGAGTAGAGTAAGGAAAGCTGTACGAAGTTCAAGTTTTCTGCTGTGGGCATCTAGCTTAAGTCCTCTACCTCGCTCATATCTCTCCAGTCTTTCCTGCTTACCCTTTGAATGTATCTGCCTTTGTCCACTGACTACCTAGGGGATTAAATTCCAACCTTTGATTTTCTAGCTCACGTTTAATGTAGATTCTTTTGTGCATCACTGACACAAATTGTCTTACACTCCAGGCAGCTGCTCACTTCACAGGTGGCTAAATTTGGGTATTTTGCTTTTTTAGGGCACTGTTGGCTAATTTAAATTACTATCCAATATAACTGAGGCTATCCCAGTCCTAACCACTGCAGTAGACTAGCGTACTAGCATCTTATTTGGCAAACATGGAAGTAGGCTATACTAATCAAAGTAATTGCTTGTGTTTCTCATACGTCTACTGTTTCTATGAAAAATTGTGTAGACACATCCAGAGGCTCTAAGAGGGACATGGAGAACTGATCATCTGAGGATTCATTAACATAAAACAGTCAGCTGTGTGCAGCCAGAGGAAGGGATAACACCTCACTGCTCATCTTTGATCTGCTCTTAGTATAGATTTGTATATCCTCAAACACACACTTGGGAGTTAAGTTTCCATTTAGCCCCAAATGTTACTCTTCTGTCATGATCTCAGTTATCTTATTTGTCCTCTAAGTCCATTCCCCTCAGCAACAGAAATACACGGGTACTGTATGTACCCACTATGGTAATGAACGATTTAGAAGTGTTTAAAAGTTTTGAAAGCTAGGAGTCGCTATAAAAAGCAAGTAAAGGGTATTTTGCTAAATGTGTTTGTTCAGATTCCCTGAATCCCAGATCCAGACACAAGTTCCTGGGGATATGTCAGTTCCACTGGCATTAGCAAGAACGTGACTAAGGATTTCTCATTCCTCACAAGGATCACAGGTCTACTACTGTGGTCTAAAGCCCTTTATGTGCAATGCATAGCATGTGACAAATAAAGTGCTGTTTTTCATTCAGAGTTACAAACCTCACTAGGTAAAACAGTTCTTCTGATTAAATGAATGTTTCAAGAGGAAAGGTTTTGATTTTGTTTTCTGGAGCTGTATTCTGCAACCTGTAGTTGCTGCTTCTTCTTGGAAAAATGGGTAATGAACCAAAGAAAAAAAAATGCCAGCACTTGTCAAACTATGCCAAGGGCTGGATGCATTGAAGGCACCATAATTTTCCAGCAGACTCAATAATAGCACATTGATTGGAGTCTTGTTGCCTTCATATGTCCAATGATCTGCTTGTGAAAAGCTTTTTCAATTTCCATACTTTAGGCCACTTTGGCTGGAGATGCTCTCAAAAATTATTGAAGTATGCCAATGTTGAAACAAATTCCAGGCATTGACCCAGCTTATCAGTATGGTGGACTTCACTGAGCTGGCAAGTTTAAGGGCTTGTAGGAAAATGCTGAAAATAGAAACAGTAAGGATGGAAGAAACAATCATTGTGGTTGGGCAGTCCGCCGTGTCATGTCTGCAATTAGAAACTGCTTTGATTTTCTGAAATAAGTACCGTGAAAGGAGAATATTTTAGGTGTCCATGGAGCTAACACAGATCGTTAGCACCACTTTGTCTTGTCAGGTACCTTCAGGATTCGTTGCTCTCCCAATGCAGTGCATTTTGTATTTTCAGCCATCACACAAAACATCTAGAAAAATTTGTTGCGTATTTCTGAAGGTCTTAATTATGTAGGGTACGATCAAGTATTATCTGGCTTGTTTCATTGCATCTTTGCCCTAGAGCTCTGTTGGTTGCCCGCCTGCTGTGTGAAATAATGTCTTATCCCATCTAAAATATTCCTCATTTGGTTCATATACTTCAGCGTGTGAACTCAGAATTGGATTATTTTCAAGTGAAGAAAACGAAATACTTGTGGAAAGCAAACACAGAAGTGTCATGAGCACAGCTGAGTGCAATTTATCTTCCCATTTGAGGGAATACTTGTGGGAATACATTTATAATCTCTGTTCAGCTCTACACACTGATGTTAAGCACTGGGTTTTTTGACTTCAGACACCTTGCTATTTCTAGAACAACTATGTGGTAGAAAGGTCAATGAGAGGATTATTGTGAAGAGATCTTTTCAGTACTAACGCACACTAATGAAAGCCAGACAAAGTGATAGTCGAGACTAACCAATTGTGTAGATAGCAAGTTGTGGATTCCTCAACTTCATGGAGTATTTGATATGAACAAGGGGTTGGAACTTTGCTAGAAGCATTTGGAGCAATCTGTGGAGCACTGGGATATGTACAATATTCATAGCCACCTTCAGCAATTAGAGATTACGTGGAAGTCTTCTCCAGCAGAAGTGTTTTTTCTTGCTTCAAAATGGGCAAGAACTGTTCAGATTTGAAAGATGCAGGATAGAATTAGCGAATGAGTTTTAGCTAGTGCAAATAATCTCGTAGGCACGCCTGCTGCATCAAAGAAAAACAGATCTTCTAAACAGAAAGAATACCGGTGATGTTACTGTCAAGAGCCTGGGCAAACTCAGAGCATGAGGTATGTTTCTGGATGAAGGTTGTAACACAGTGGCCATAAACCTCATCAGGGGATGGGAGGGAAGCCACCCCTTGGTGCCTATCACATGGTTGGGCACGCTTTTTCTAGCTCCTGGGGTGAAGAGGCATTCCTACTGCAGTATGGCTTCCCTGCTCAGATTCAGCCCTGTGTATGACTGAAGTGGTGGAACAATTATCAGAATTATAAAGTTGATAAAGCTGAATGCTACTCATGCTGTGTGGAAAGAGCTTAATGAGGTTGTAAAAGCACTCAGAAGTAATAAAAGGGTTGCTTGTGTAACCTTAATTCAGATTTCTTGTGCACGTACATTTTCAGGCAATCATGATTTGGTCAACAGCACCCCCAATCTCTAGAATCCTTATTTTATATAATGTGTAGGTTGAGGGTGTTCAGTTTTAAAGCAGTTTTGCGGCATTTTGTGTATTCCTTGTTCTTTGTCATGTGTGGCTGCTTATGTTTATTTATCATATGCCATTTGAACATTTATCTAAAGAGAAAGGGCCTCTTGAAGGTGCTTTTTAGTGTAGTGTCTGAGTATCCACAGTTATCAGAGACTGTGTTTTCAAACTGATTTGTGCATATATTGTGTTCATTTTACAGATGGAAAGCTGAGGTACAGCAATACTAAGGCCAAAAATAGCTGCTGTTTTTTGACATGCAGTTTGAGTTGCTGGTAACCTAAATTTTGAGTACCCCTGGAGCACACTATAGGTTCAAAGCACACATTTGCATGCATTACATCTTCTCAAGTCAGGTGCTTCTAATTTTCTTTAGAAGCTCTTTATTGGTGTCCAACTTGTTAAAAATGTTGGTTAAAGCAGTCACCTAATATCTTGCAGGTTGCAGGGAGTCTGGTACACCAGGGGCTTCAATCATGCTTCATATAGTCCCTTTTGTTACAGAAGTCTTTCAACTTCTTTGAAAAATGACAGAAGGCAGCTTGCTTTAATGCAAAATTCAGATTCATCCCTAGAGCAGACCTCTTATAAGCACTGAATTAATGAAGTGTTTCTAGAGAAAAAATAGTATGAGGTTGTGTTACCAAAAACTGTGTTATTACATACATTCACAATGCAAGTAGTGACTGCTAGGCTGTTTGCTTGCTCTGCGTTTGCTGATTTGAACCCAGAACTAGGCAACATGCAGCAGGCTGAGCTGAGCTGCTGGATAGGGAGGAACTTTTGGCCAGTTAGCTGAAAAAAATCTGTCAGGCATATGCAAACAGTGATTTTGAAGAGATTTATAAATTATCCAGATTTGAGAGGATTTTTCTTAGAAACAGCAAAGTGCACATCCTTAATGTGAAGATTATGGCTTGCTGTATTTCAAGGTTCTTCTCTGGTTCCTCTTGGAATCCAGGGTTTTCTCAAAGAAAAGGTTGCCGGAACTTGTCAAAACAGGGCATTTTTCTCTTAGCCTCAGTCTCCCAGATAGATGAACTGCATTTGCTGGTGTTTTCTTTTAAAGAAATTGACCTGAGGCTGACACCCAACAAGAGAAAAAAAAAAAAAAAAAAAAAAAAAAAAAATNTAACTAAAGTCATGATTAAAAAAAAAAAAAAAAAAAAAGCAGATTTTGCCAATGTTGTAAGTAGCTAAAATGTGGTTTTAAAAAGGGAAGCGAGTGGTGTCAGGCCTTAATAAGCAGTGGTGTTAACCTGACCTGTCATAAACTCTGTAGGATGCATGAAAAAGAGAAAAGTAAATGAAAGATAAAATGAAAATGAAAGTTGGGTCTTAGCCAGTATATTAAAAGCCTATATTGTGTCCTTTAGGTACAGTTTGACAATGAATATCATTTTGATGAGGGGTAGGAGGGACAAGAACAAAAATTACGGTGAGAATTTGCTGCAGACTCCCAAGACTGGGTTTTCAATCTCAAGGTGATGCACATCTAATTTTACCAGATTTATCTTTCATGCATTCACTAGTTTAAAGGAGAAATTAATATGAATTAATATGAATTATCAAGATTTTTTTCCAAATTGTAGATAAGGCATCTTCATTATTCAAAGATTATATTAGGTCATCTGATAGCAACTATACTATCTAGACATGGGGAAAGAGGGCCAAAAAGGTGGAAACAGTAAGTACTGAAAGATAAAAGATTTAGCTGTGTAAACAAGTTAAACCAACTCTGGACAACGCACTAAAATAAGCACAGAACAACAATCTTCATTGACAAAAGGGTGGCTGATACAGTCTGTTTTGTTGGAGTTTTCCATTTTTACTATGTATTTTCAAAATGTTGGTACAAAACATTTTTTCAAGTAGGAATCAGTTTCGCTAATAGCCCTGAGAAAAATGCCATACGGGAAAGAAAGGGGTTTTGGATATTGCTGTTTTTTACAGGCATACTGAATATTAGCAGAAATTTGCTAAAGCCCCCAAATGAAATCCCCCAAATATAGAAAACATCTTGAGCACCTATCATAAGTGAAAAAAAATCCAGACAAATATAGTAATGACTCTGAAAGGTCAGTAGTGGAAGTGTCAAAATAATCTTATATATATATCTTACAGGATGGCCATGAGTGTTCCCAGAACCCACTAATAATCCACTGGTGAGTGAGGTGTGATGAGTGTGAAGCACCACAGAGAAGCCATAATAGAAAGGAAACATGATCACAGTCATTTTTGCCTGAAAACTTCAGCTCTAGAGAACATGTTTATATTTCATGAGTCAGCTAAACTATGTCAGAATTTAGAAAATGTGAATCTTCTTACAGAGAAAAATGAGCATGACATGAAGTACCAAAAATTAAAATAGAATAAAATAACAAACAAACATGGAGAAACAGAATTAAACGTTGATATTGGTCCCCAGGGTCTTAGGGTAGACTCAGAAAACTGATGATCAAGTATTAATTGACATGAATGTCACTCATTAAAAGTTCATGTTGCTTTTGAAAGTACTCGATAGATCTTTTTTTGGATCTGGCTTATGATTTTTTTTTCCTTTTTTAAAGTGCCTTTTATTGAGGGCTTGCTATCTTTTCTAAAAACTAACCACATTTAATATTATCTATGTTTTTATCCATCTTTAAGAATCTCAGTCTTAACACTGTTATACAAGGTATATTCCCATGTATATAGCATTTGAATAATGGCTTTTAGCATCAGTGAAATTCCGTATCATATAAGACAGTGAAAAATACAGAAAGTATAAATGACTAGTGCTTCAGAGATGGTTCTTAGATGAATGTGGGCAACCTGTAAGGTATGATATTATAACTGCTTAGATATTAAATTTTATTATTAAATCACTTGTGTATATATTACCTGGAAATGTTACAGAAGACATATTTATTTGTAGTCATTGTATTCAATGGTGGAAAGTGCAGCACCGTACTAAACTCTTGCCCTCTGAAACATGTTTATCTTGTCACTGAGCTGGCTTACTAATGTGATTTTCTACCTTTCACAAAACAAAGGTAATGCTTGCTGCAGTTGCTATGATACAAGACTAGTGCACTGAACTTTCTGGTGCATCAGCACACATTTTGCACTATGAGGTTTACTGTCACTGTTGTTACGACTTTCTAAAGCTTTCCATAAAGAAGTAGACAAATGAATTTAATCTCCCAAAACACCATGTGTAAAATAAGGATTCACAGGTATTTTCCTTGTTCGCTCTGCATTACTAGTAGCAATAGTATTGAGCTTTAACTCAACTGTAGGCTTGAATTCTAGATTTTTTGTAAAAAGCAGCTCATGATGTAGGCTACAGCAAAACAGGGATATTATGTACTCTCTCTTGTGCTTTGAACTTTAGCAGTATGCATAAACATGTCACCTAGCTTTGTCTCTCCAGAAGTTACATGTCTAGAATAGGCTTTATCAACCCTCTCCTCTCTAGGAGAGGGAAAGACATAAAGAGACACCTTCAGTGGACAGTTCATCCCACAAACCTGAGACATGGCAAGCCAGGATGAATTGCCTCCTAGAGGACCCTGCTTCTTTGTACTTGTTAGGGAAGGCACCTAGACAGATAGCTTAAATGAGATACATAACTTTTATATAGCTAAAACTATAGGAGATTAATCCCACTGCAAGTGACGAGGTGAGTATTTTTCAGACTTTGTGGCCTGGAAATAATCCAAACCAAGATTAACAGGTGGAGACGCAGCAAAACTGGGAGTATGCTGCTGTATATGGCAATAAGAGTCATAATGTAACACCATGGAGAAACAATTTTGTAGAGAAAGGTCTGAGAAACACAGATTAACATCCCTTTCATGCAAAAGCAAGGCTTTTGTGAGAGTAGGTAAATGGCATTTCCATAAGAGTAGTCTTTTTCTCATTCACATCCTCTGCCTCAATTTCCCAAAGCAGAAGAGTTGGCAGTCTGTGTTTCTCGAGAGATGTATAATGTGTTCTCTGTCAACTCTAGTGACTGTATTGTCAGAGTATCCTGTTTTGGTGACATTGCACCCACTAGACAAAGGCTGAAGACAAGAAAATAAAACTTTTGGAAATACTGACTTCCTGCTGACAGTTGATTAGGCTGCAGAAGAGATAGTCCTTTTATTTTTCTGTAGCCTGGAAATCCATCAGGTGTTCTTCAAGCTATTAATAATGCTTTGGCTAGCAATACCAGGTAGGTTTAATGGATTTCCCTGCCAGTGTACTGAATGTGATTGCAATGAAGCATGAAACAACCTGTTTTAATGACTTACGCTAGTGCTTGCTTAGACCTGATGTTAATTTTTTAAAAGGCACCTGGGTCTTTCATTAATTGAACAAGCAACCACTTGACAGTGAGTGAATAATTAATTAAAAAGTCTGAAAACTAATATTCATTGTACATTAGGAAATATTACTGAAAATTTTCTGGTAAACCTCTAAAAGTAATTGCATCTATTGATTTTGAGATGCTTTCTGCCTACCGACACGCAGTATATAAAGTAGACGTGCTCCTTTCTCTGCAGCTGGGATGACAGCAGCTCAGTTAGCAGTGGCCTCAGTGACACTCTTGACAACCTCAGCACAGATGATTTGAATACCACCTCATCTGTCAGCTCTTATTCCAATATAACTGCCTCTTCAAGGAAGAACACTCATGCCCAGGTGAGTAGCTTTTCATTGCCATTTCTTGCAACACCCCACAAGCATGCATGACAACAAAGAAAAGAGTTTAATAACAATGCCTCTGAAACAAATGCAATATTCATATTTTACAAACTCCTCTATCACACTAGTGTGCAAGAAGCCCACAGACCCCACTGACTCAACCCCAGCCCATGGGCTGACACCTCAGATGCCCTGCTCCCAGGGCACATCCCACTTCTGAAGGTGCCAGCTGGCAAGACCCTGCTCTGCCTGCCCAGAGGAAGTCCCCAGCTGGTCCCAGTCCCAGGAAGCCCTCAGGCCCTGATGTACCCTAACACAAAAAAACTACAATATGATTGGATCTATGAAGGGTGGTTTTCTACTCTCTTCATCCCATTTGGAGTATGTCTTTCAACAGATAGCACACTTTAAAATAAGATAGTTTTTGTCTTTCATGAGCTGACACATATCAGGGAAGAAATACATAGGCTGTACTGTCCCTTCCCTGTTCTCTCCACTGGGAGAAAAGAGGCTGAAGGAAGGAGCCCACAGGCAGCAGAGCTTCTCTTCTCCCCACTTAGGTCCAGAAATGAAAGTGTCCCATACGCCCACAAGCTGACAATGCATAATGTCAAAATAGAGTTCTGAGCAGCGTACAGCCCCAAGCTATATACGTAATACATATGTGTGTGTGTATTTAGGGGTGTGTACATATATATATGTATATGTATATATATGTGTCTATATATATACACACATATATATGTGTGTGTGTGTGTGCCAGGTATCCCAGTATTTCTTCCCAGCTCCCCTCAAAATTGCAAGTAATGAAAAAGACAATACAGAATGCTTGCGGGATGCAGTTCCCCTCAAAAAAGAAAGAAAAACAGAAGAGTTAGTCCCAATAGAAAAGTGTTCTCTGCCATGTCGTCTCCTGTTTACAAGCAGAGAACTTCAAGACTGAACACTCAGCATAGGGCGAGGGTTGTTGCCTCCAGTGATTTGATGTCAAGTATTCAGGACACAGGACTGACATTCCCAATTCCATTTAGACTCCTGCAGGCAGCCAGTGCCTGCAATTCAGAGATCTGTTTTGTAGATGTAGAATGTGGCAGACTTTGTCAACAGGAAAAAAAAACAAAACAAAACAAAAACATATTTGTCATTTCCTCCAGACAATGGGGAAGTAAAGTTACTTTGGGAATGAAGATTACTTGATCTGCAGCAGGACAAATTTCAGACCAGTATCATACTCATGCAAAGATACTCACATAGATGTCAGCATTCTTCAACCCTTACCATCGCCCTTCTCACCCCATCAGGGTCTCCCATAGTTGCTAACTGGAGATCAGCCTCTTCCCTTTCACATCTACAGTGATGGCCAGCTAGTCCTGGCTTACTTCTTCCACTGCAGCATCATCATCATCATGACTGGGAAATCTCAGGCTATTTAACTCTTTGTGGGTTTTTCATTTGAGTGATCTCATGTTCTAGCTGCTCAGCCAGATACTATCTGCAATTCATTCAGCGATAGAGATGCAGCCATGTTCAAATGTTGCTTTCCTGCCAGAGTTGCTTTATGTTATGAAGGTTAGGAACAGACCTTTATCAGGTCTGCCTTTACCAGGCAGATGAATCAGAATGCACTGTACTCCACGCTAGCCTGCAATCTCAGTCAGAAGCTGAGATGAGCAGAATATTTAAGTATTTTTCCAGCCGTTCTCCAGGTGTAAGACATAGTCATGCAACACAGAGATCCCTTTTGCAGTTGTCTTAAGTGGTTGGAACAATGCAAGCTGGCTATAACCTGAGGCAGAAATTGCATATTTTGTTGTTGTTTTCTTATTAAAAGAGGATTAACATTGCTTTGTGAATCCCATAATGGTGAAGAGAGGCTTTTAGTAAGTATTATACTTGTCATTTCTTGGAAATGATGCAGTTTGCTTTAAAAATATATAGCTATGTGTTTATAACCATTCACGTATGAGAAAAGTTCTGGGAGCATTACACATGTTTTAACAATAACACTAATGAAAACTCTCTTCTGAAGGACCCTGCAATATTTGTGTAGATGTTTGCCTGGGCTCTTTTCCCATCAATCCTTACCCAAAATCTGTGCTAACTTCTCCAAAGCACATATGAAATTATGAAAGTGCAGAGGGATTTTGCATTTTGTATGCCTCAAATGACAAATATGTAAACAGCAACTGATTATTCTGTCGGTCACCTAATCAGTATTAATCCTACTTATGACAGCAGTGCCTAGGAAACAGCCACAGAGGGGTCTCTGTGGAGAAGGAGCTGTGGCAACACAGAATAATAAAAAGCCCTGCCCTGAACGCGATCCAGTTTGCAGTCCCGCTTAGGTTGGCTGTACGAGGATAGGGCTGTGGTTATATCAGACGAAAGTAATGAAGAGTGATACCTGAGAGCAGCACCACTTTTTGCTGTTAAAAAGGGGCAGAGGTAAGCAGGACCGGTGAGATGACAATGTGCAAAAAAGGCTTGAGGCCGAGGTCAGGAGGCTGCAGGAAAACGCAGGAGGAAGGGTTACAACGAACAGCCTGTCAGCACAGAGAACACCACTCTTGTCAAACACAGAGGGTAGGGTCAGCCTCCAACGTTTCTATTTAAGCCGCTTTCACAGCTTCTACATTGTCTGTCTTGTTGGGCTGTTCCGTGCAGCACACCCTTATCAGCGTGCACCGGGGAAAGCAGATGCTGCAGGGGTGTTAGTTCCTCACTGGGGCATCTTCTGTGTGGGTCTGAGTTTTGGAGCTAGTGTGGTCCCAGCTGGTTACCTTCACCCTGCTGGAGGGTACTGCTTGCAGAAGTCTCTCTTCTAGCGGCTCTACAAGCTGATATAGCTAGAGTGAGTTTATTGTGGGAAAGATTTGTTTTGGTGGAGACAAACTGGTAGAAAAGCCACCAGCTGTAGCACCAATAATTTTGCTGAATATGTTATCCTTGCTTAGCAGTAGCACAACATACTCAGCGCTGCAGGAGCAATATTCCTGATTTGGTCAGAGGAAGATATGGATAGGAAAAGGCATGAAACCAGACTGAGGTGATTTTAGTAGTATATTTAGGAATTCCCCCATCCAAGCTTTTAGTAAAACCTCCCAGCGCAGTGAAATTCAGAGGGAGTCGAGAAGTGGTGAGGGTATCACCACTGATGGTTAGTGTAAATTATCTTTCGCTTCGTTGTGGTTTATCTGTGAAGGAGAGAGTTGAAATATTTTGAAAATAAAAGAAAAAAGAAAAACGTGTTCCCAAAATGGGAATGTTTTTAAACTTTTGGGACCAGGATACCAATGTTTTAGAAGGGAATTTTCCATGGCCCTTGCTACAAAAAAAAAATCAATATGCTTATTCTCCTTCCCTCCTGTGATTTAAGAAATCAGCAAATACTGAAGATGCTGCGACTGACCATTTCTCATGCAAATCTCTTGTAGCTGAAGACGGACTCAGAGAAACGCTCAGTTACAGACACCGAAACTTGGGGCAGCACTGAAGAACTGAAGAAACCAGAGGAAGATTTTGACAGCAGCGTAGACAGCAGTAGCAAGTGGAAAGGCCTTTCCTCGGGGCTGTCTGAAGAGTCAGAGAAGGGGGGGCAGAAAGCATCTCTCTCTGTTTCACAGACCGGATCCTGGAGGAGAGGCATGACTGCACAAGTAGGAACAACCCAGTCCAGGCACAAAGCAGGAACAAGTGCGCTCAAGACCCCGGGTAGGAAACTTCTGTAGTTCAGATTACAGCACTGAAAGTTAAGGCTTTATACTTAGGCTTCATTTATAAGCAGTAAGGAATCTTTAGTGGGCTAAAAATAATTAATGGATGTTACCACTGTGCGACAGACATGAGGAACTGTAAGCATATTGGTAGTCCTTCTCCTAAATGACTGCAAGCCAAGATTGTAATAATATACTAACTTGTTCATCTCTATAACTGTTCGTTTGCTGCACTACATACTAATAATTTATTAATCATACATGAATGTATCCATAACATAAATCGTGATTACATTTTGTTTTACTATCATTTGAGGATGTCAGCTTCTATTAGGGAATTCTTAAAAGTACTTTTGGACTTGTGTCTGCTTTATATTTGTTCTCTAGAAAATCTTTGATAATTGAACATATGCATAGAAATGGCAAAAGATTAAAAGGTTTAACATTCAAGTCAGGGGACTCGGAATGAGTGTTTCTGAATTTTCACATTCCAGATACTGCAGGTATTCTATACTCCATTGTTAAGAAAATGAAAAAAAAAAAGTCTTTTTACACACTTTCTTCAGTGTTAGATGAGTTCTTACCTTCTTCTGAAAGGCCTCTCAGAAGTAGTAGCCACTTTTGCAATCTAGTTTGGAAGGAAAAAATCCAGAGTTGGCAGAAGACATCATTATTAAGACCATCTAATCCATCATTTTAACAGGGAAATATCGACCCTTTACAGGACATTTTCTAGACCTTTGTCCTGTCCTGACAAAAAACACTGCATAAACATGCATTAACCCCCAGTTGTAAAGGTAACTAGCAAAGAATTCCTCAGAATAAATTCAAATTCCTTGTGAGTCTCTTTTGTTTCTTTGCAATTTGGAACTGTTAAACATCGGTCAGCCTCTGGTCTATAAGGCCTCTGAGGAAAGTTGCTGCAATCAGTGGTCATATGGACGCATAGATGACGCCTCTGCAATAGGGATTATAAAAGGAGATACTACACGCAGTAAGCATGCCAAGCTAAATATCCCAGATCTTCTGTTCTGCTGAAGATGAGCAGGCAGCCACTGTGCAATACAGGATGGAGGCCGTAATTTTTGAAGCACATAGTAATAGTCTGTGTGTTCTCAGTGTAGGAGTCTGATCCATATCTTGGCATGTGCATGTGTACGTGTAGCATAAAATGAGCAATGCATAAAAACATGAGTGGATTTAGTTCTGACTTGTAGGTGTTGCTCTTCATTACAGTTTAGTTCCTTAAGACAAATTAGGCCACCCACCTCCAAATCTCCCATAATTAGTTGAAGAGTGAAATTAAAACATTGTTATGTTGAATATGTGTTCCTTATTAGGAGCAACAGATGCTATAACAATACATACAATAGATGCTTAAAGACAGATTAGAATAGAAATGGGATTTTTTTGTCTGTAAAGTTGTTTGTAAAAATAAGAAGGGGGTATTTTCGTTTAAGATAGAAGAAAATATCTTATTTAAACCTTTCTGAATGTCACAATAGCATTATGTAGAAATACCTGGTACATAGTTATGTGTCTGTGCAGTACTGAAGACAGCCTCTCAGAAAATCAGAAATCTTGAAAAGATATCAAGGAAATGGCAAAGACTATTAATTTATGTAACTGATATCATTATAGATTGTAGAAGTTTCATACCATGACAACATAATCTCTCCCTGATAATTTTGTGTAACTAAAACCACAACAAATTCGGTTATAAGCTCAAAAAATGTATTCAGTGGAAACAAAAGAACTCACTAATTTCTACAAGTATAATTAATGTCATATTCTGGAAATGTTAATTACATGTCATGTTTTATTTTCAAATATTATTTCTTACATATAGAAATAATAGGAAAAAAAAGCCAAAAAGGATTCCTTATAGTTCATTCAGGATAATTTTCTACATCTATGCTCTCCAGCTATATATGAAACCAGAAGTTTTCAGGAGAATTTCAAGTTTTTAATACTTAATGCTTACCTGTAATGTATCATACCTGCTGCTGACTGCTGACGGGGGACTAAAGACCAAATTCGTTTGTTTTCTTAGGATAATTTTTCTATTTGTGTATTTTTTTCATTTTGAAGTTGTAACCATATAGTGTTAAAATTATGAGACATTACAGCTTAAACACAAGTGACCTTTTCAAACACACTTTCATTTAGGAAAAACAGATGATGCAAAAGCTTCAGAAAAAGTGAAAACTCCCCTCAAAGGAGCTTCCATTCAGCGCTCTCCATCGGATGCAGGAAAAAGCAGCGGTGATGAAGGAAAAAAGCCTCCCTCTGGCATTGGGAGATCCACTGCTACGGGATCCTTTGGATTCAAGAAGTCTGGGATGGGATCTTCTACCATAATCACCACAAGTGGAGCAACTATCACAAGTGGGTCGGCGACTCTAGGAAAAATGCCAAAATCTTCAGCCATTGGTGGGAAGTCCAACGCAGGGCGGAAAACGAGCTTAGACGGTTCCCAGAATCAGGATGACGGCGTCCTGCACGTGAACTCAAAGACAACTCTGCAGTATCGAAGTTTGCCTCGCCCGTCAAAATCCAGTGGCAGCGGGATCCCTGGCAGGGGTGGCCACCGCTCCAGCACCAGCAGTATTGACTCCAACGTCAGCAGCAAGTCTGCTGGAGCTGCTGCCACCAAACTGCGAGAGCCAAGCAAGATCGGGTCTGGGCGGTCCAGCCCCGTCACCATCAACCAGACGGACAAGGAAAAAGAGAAAGTGGCTGTGTCTGATTCTGAGAGTGTCTCGCTGTCCAGTTCCCCCAAATCCAGCCCAACTTCAGCGAGCGCCTCTGGCACACCGGGACTTAGGCAGCCGGGATCCAAATACCCAGATATTGCCTCTCCCACCTTTCGAAGGTTAGTGCTTTTGTATGAATTCCTGAAGTTGCAGTATATAAAGCGGGGATTTTCAATGTGTTGAAGCACTGAACAAAAAGCCTTTTCAGGGAATATTTTGCCACAAACAGAACCACATGCAAAAAGATAAAAGGGTAATATTTTTTCACACAATGCTATTATTTCTCTAAGTCCTAAAGACCTTCCCAGACGTGAAACGTCCGCTCCTTGAGCTTTGAGCATTTTAGGTACATTCCCATTCAACAGTTCAAAGGCTAGAATAAGTTGGACGTGATGATCCTTATGGGTCCCTTCCAACTCAAGATATTCTATGATTCTACGTTCTTATTGAATATTCAGGCACATGACAAGTCCTCTCTCAATACTCTGATAAACCCCCAAAGGGAAGACTGACACCTCATTCAGGCACATTCTGTTACTGGAACAGACGATGCCATAGCCTGGTTGGAGACCTGAAGAGCTCTGTAGATAAGTAAAGTATTTGCTTTCACGTTGTTGGCAGCTCCAGCTACAAGCATTACATTATCTTAGCAGCTTTGTTACGTCTTTCATCACAAACATTAGCAAAGCTAAATTTCAATTGGAAATGCCCTATTGTAATGTTTCTGGAAGTATAAACCTGGATGAAGTATAAATTGGGATGGAGCATTTGCACTGTTGGATAAAAAGCTAATAGTGCCCTCTTGTGNGGTAATTAAAAATGTGTAGTTTGGCTCTTAGGATGTTACGCCATGAATGTTTAATGTGGCTATCAGTTTCTCTAAAGCTATTTGTTTTACATTTAGGTTGTTTGGTGCCAAGGCAAGTGGTAAAGCTGCCTCTGCACCCAGTACTGAAGGTGTGAAACCCACATCGGCAATGCCCAGCCCTAGTACCACATTGGCACGGCAAGGCAGCCTGGAATCGCCATCCTCGGGCACAGGCAGCATGGGCAGTGCAGGTGGGCAAAGTGGTAGCAGCAGCCCCCTCTTCAGTAAACCTTCGGACTTAAATGCAGATGTTGTAAGCTTAAGTCACTCCTTGGCTTCCAGTCCCGCCTCAGTGCACTCTTTCACATCAGGTGGTCTTGTGTGGGCTGCAAACCTGAGCAGCTCTTCAGCGGGCAGTAAGGACACACCAAGTTACCAGTCCATGACTAGCCTTCACACCAGTTCCGAGTCTATTGACCTTCCTCTTAGCCATCATGGCTCTCTCTCTGGACTGACAACAAGCACTCAGGAGGTTCAGAGCCTGCTCATGAGGACTGGAAGCGTCAGATCTACTCTTTCGGAAAGGTGAGCTTGCCTATAGATACAGTGACCACGAAACCAGTGAGAGGCAAAAGGACAGGAGCCAAAAGAATAAACCCTCCACCTCTTTCCCTAAAGGGACACTGTTTAATTAGCAGCTTAGTCCTTTATATAAAAAAGGAAGGAAGGAAGAAAAGAAAGCTGAAAGTAATCACAGGTATTGGCCATGGAATCAACTGCCTTTTAAGTTTTACAAGCACATTTTCTATCTTGAGAAGTTTTTTTGTTCCCTTGTTCTGGAGAACAACCAGAGAAAAGGGGAAAATTGTCTAATTAAAGGCAAATCTAAACAGCTACAGAATGACTCCTGCATGCTGGATCTACCTGCTGTCCCAGCAATTGGCAGCTCCAAAGCTGTATCACTGCCCTCTTGCTAATAAATCTTCTCCAGCAGTGGGACCCCTCCAGTTTTCTTCCCATTAGCTCAAAGCACAGGCAGAGCTGGTGGTCCTCTGCCTTCAGCTGACCAGTCTTGCCTTAAAATGCTCAGTCCTGACAAGTTGCTTCTTACATGGTAATCATTACACAGATCCTTACAAAATGCAGTTTCACTGGCAGGGAGACAGTTTACAAGATGAGACCCTCACTATATGCACTGTCCTGCTGAGTGTCTGGAACAGGCAAACAAAAGCAAGAAGGGATTTTCCTCTGCTTGCTTTTTTTAACTTGCAGATATTTTACCATTTATTTTATATTATAAAATGGTGCATCCACCCTGGCACACTTGTACCATGATTTTGTGTGTGTGTGTGTGTATGTGTGAAATATTTGACTTTTGCAAGAGAGAAAAAAAAAAAACTTTGCTAGGCAGTAAGTAATTTTCACTTCCTGTGAAAATTTTCAAGATTTGACAATGAAACTCTTATCCCACATGGGGACTGAAAAGTCAATATTAAATATTTCATTAGCCTTTGATCCAAAACCGAAAATTATACTGAGTCAGTCAGAAATACTTTAAACTTTTAAAGGTTAAATTTAGTTGTTTAGAAAATAGATAATTATTTGAAGGAAAAAAGATCTTTTTTTGTATACAGGTGAAAAATATACAATGTTAAGAACTTTTTGTCCCTTTATATAATACCAGAGATTTTTCAATACCAATCCTTTCCATGGAAAGATTTCACTTTCAGTGACTCAGCATTAAACAAACAAACAAACAAACAAAACGAAACCCGTAAACAACTCCTTGCCAAATCTAGATGAAAACTCTCTGCAGATTTCATTCTCTTATATTGCATTCATAAGTATTACTATATCAGCTAAAATCACACCTCTTAGTAGTATAAATGCAACACTATAAAACACGTTTGCACCAATGTAATATATAACAGTTAAAAATACACTGATACAGAAGTTATTTGTAATTTGCACTGTGCCTTTAATTTTTAAATAGTAATTTGCATTGTGTGCCATGAACAGAACATGACAATCATTTCAGAAAGTTAATTATTAATAGATAGCTTATAAAAACCTTCACTGATTTTTGGTGCTACATATGTGGATGGTGAGGTCAATAGGATGATATGGAAGAGTATGAATTTATGCCAAAGATCATATTTATACAGCGGATGTTAAATGTTACATTTAAAATGTTAATGGTTTGGCATAAGTTCCTGAGCAATCCCTACTACTAATACTTTATGGATTTGTTCAGTGACTTAATTTCAGTGGTTCCAAATACTTCGCCTTTGGCAATATTTTTAAGTTTCAGATTTGTCCATATGGGGATATTATGACTGAGTCCAGAGAGAGCCATTTATCTTGTTGATCTGGCCTCAAAACAAATGTATGTACCTAGAGAAAACGGTGTCATTTCTTGAATTATAGCCCCAATAGGGTTTTTGCAGTTTGATTTTCCTGACAGGTCTGTTAGAAGTGCTATGTTATTTCTAAACTGGTTTATACAGTAAAACCTACAATGTAGCAAAGTATTTTTTCACGACAAAAGCATTGGTTTACAATGTTAGGGACAGATATGTTTGGCAAGAGTTTACATCCTTTTTCCTTTGTAAACTCAGATTATATTTGAGATGCCTCTGGCAATACTAGTTGTTGCCTGGCATGGCATAAGAAATTATCTGCAAAGAGGCTTATTCTTTTTCTTCAGTCACTCTCGAGCTTGCAAAAGACTGAATAAGGAGTCTGTATAGTGAGATATACTAATAAAGTGTAGACCAAAATCAGAAAGACCAAAGCCCAAAATGAGATGCAATTAGCAAGCAACATAAATTCTCCGTGCAGAAAGCCTAGGAAAAGCTAAAAGAGGAGAGAGAGCTAATACTAGATGATACAAATAAACATGGCTTTGCTTCATTGAAGCATGAACTGCAATTTGATAGCTAAGCATCACTAATGGCAAGCATGTTAAGAGGGAATGAAAAGGTTAAAGACGACTCCAATTTACTGATCCTGATGAACTTTTCACTTCCCTGCTTCAGACACAGTCTGAGATAGCCCTGCAGTCATTCGGACTGAAAAGGTTTTAAAGGGTCTGCGCTGGGGAAGGAGTGAAGAGGTGGGCTGGGATGGAGGACGAGGGGATACCGTGCAAGGCCACCTTGCTTCGGTTCCTGGAAAGATACGGAGTATATTAAGCAAAATGGGTTAAGTAACAAATAACACGGGATTTGTCATTAACTGCCTTTTAAATAAGAGTAATTTAATTCATTTGCAGAAAAGCAGGCTTTGTGAGAAGAGGAGATTAATTAGACACAATAAGAAATCCTGAACATAGTAAAGCTTTAGGGTTGATGGTTGGACTAGATGATCTCAGAGTAATAATTCTATGATTCTATGATTCTATGATTTAGGTGCTGTTTTAGAGTACATTCTGACAAGCAAAAGAAGGAAATAAAGTAAGGTACATGACCTGTTGGTAAAGAGTTATCAAAGACTGATGATCAGCGGTTTATTAGCCTGAAGGGATATAACAGGGCAGGATATATATGCACAGATACAAAATGGAAAACGATGATGCTATTTTGCAGAAAGGAGTCAGTGTCTAAGGGGGTTGTAGTGCCATTGCTGGGACAAAGCATATTCCCAGTATTTTGAAAATGAAAGTACCATATATAAGTCTTAGAAAACAGTTATTCCATTCTAGTTTTTCATGTTAAAGTTTTAACTTGAAGACTTGGGACATCAAGTTTTAAGAAAGATTCGATGCAACTGGAAAGAACCCAGAAAATGAGACCAAAATCTCAGGGTACATCTGTGTTTCCTGCTAAGGAGAGTAACCCTTGACTGCCTCCAAAAAAGCAGTCACCTACCATGGAGACAGCAAGTTTCTGCTACGTTTGCTGACATATCCCTCCAGGGATGGTCAGACATTGCCCACAGCCAGTCTTCAGGGTACCCACCAAGCAATGGTATGGCATAAACACAGAGCTCCCTGACAACTGCTGTATTGATACAGTATCAACATTTACTCCAGCCAGATTTTGTGTAATTCTATGAGATTCTTTTTCATTGTAATAACCAGAAAACGAGTTCAGTAAATACCAGCAAAATATTTGCTTTTTCAGCAAAATTTGCATCTCCCTCAGGGCATTTGCTGGTTTTGCACTAGCAGGATTTATTTAGACAAGTCTCCTTCTGTTGTTATAGCAGTGTAACTCCATATGTGGGAGGACACTTGTATTTTAGCTTACAATAATTTAGAGGGACTAAAATAAATCATACAAGTACTTATACTCTAAAATAAAACTGTCTGCTGGGGTTAATTGGTGAAATATCACTGCTTTAATTGGTAAAATTTTCCAGGTGGACACACCACCAATAGTTATTTTTGAACCCTTAATTGCTGTTGGGCATTGCAGATTTGTGTCTTTCTTCTGCTTGGTCTGAGTGACACAGCAAGGGATGCATAAAAAACGCAGAAATACAAGAATTAACAGTGGTCTTATCAGCAATAATGGCTGCATTTTAAGATTAGCTGAGCGGAGTAGTTTCTGATTACACGACTGGCTTGCTCTGGTTTACTTTAAAAGGATGTTTAGTTTTGAGGGCCATGAGAGTGCCTTGAAATCCACTTAAGTTCTTTAAGGCTTTCAGTTGTTTTAAATTGTCACTATAGTTGATGGTTGTAGTTTTAAGGTGCAAAACAGTGCATCATGTATCAGATTTTCTTGTGTGCTCATCTCTTTGCAGAAATGTATTTATAAGTCCCACACCAGCTTGGCTCAGCCTGCCCTAGACTTCCCTAGGTGCTTCTTAGCTTGCAATAATTTGTTTTATTCCCTAACAGCTCTGCAACAGTTAGATATAACCCAAAGATAGGACATTATGGCCCTTTCCCAAGTTAACCTCAACTCCAGGGGCAAGTAGGAACCTGAGAACTGTAAGGCTTCCTCTGATTTCCCCCAGAGAACTTGCAGATGGTTTCAGCAGTGCAAAATAAGCAAAAAGGAATGGAGATATGGTGGGCTTGATAACTTCAACCTATTTATTATTATTAAATGCCCTATTTGTCTGCATGCATCCTCCTACAAGACTGCTTTTGTCAATTGACATGGCAAAGGAAAACATCAGGAATATTACAATATTCTCAGCTTCATTTTATATCAGTTATTCGTTTTGTGCCAAAGAGACAGATTCTATGAATGCATTCTTTCTTTCAGGAAAGGACTGACTTTTTTTCATATCATCTTTAGAGATCTTTTGAGCGCTGAGGTCAGGCTGGTAGTGTCCTAATGGGATCCTGTATGTTACAGTTCAGTTCTATTTACCAAAGGTCAGATTTCCATAGGAGTAACATACCCAGCTTCTTGGTGGAGAAATGCTTTCAGATACTAAAAAGATATGGGCAGTTATGTGTCTGAATTAATAGTTACATAGAACCATGGTTAATAGTTTCATGCAACTATCTGAAATCTAGGAGCATCTTCATAAGATTCAGTATTTTAAAAAAGCAAAGTGAATTTTTGCTACTTTCACTTTTATGCAATTGCAATAACTCCATGCTCATGTTGAGGAATATTCATGTCTATTTCATTTGGGTACCTGAATTCAAAATTTTTTTAGCAAAATCCTATGGTCACTACTAGTCTATTTATCTGACTGAGATAACTTTTGGTTTGTGGATTACTTTAAAGGAGCACTGATTGGCTACTTTATTTTTATATAATGTGCTATAAATTATTTTGAAATACATAGAACTTAAAGTAATATTAGAGAATGTATTGTTCATTAGGATGTTTGAAGTATTTGCAGAAGAAACTGGTTTTGTTACTATCATCATGTTTATTTGTTTTGAAATGTAGAGATGCATAAAGGATCAAGGGCCCATTCTTCTCTGTAAGGAACTAAAACATACATGAATCATGCGTTCACATGTATGTTCTCTTTTGCCAACCATTCTCGGTCCTTTTAGTTATGTTGGGGGTAAAACGCTGAAAATTCAGTCATCTGTCTGATGGAGGACTAATCTTACATGGACCATGATAGCTGGGCCTATGCAGAAATCCTGCAAAGTTTCTCCTTCCATTCGCTTTCTCCCCAAGGCCCTGATTAAACCAGTAAAATTGGCTATAAAACTTCCTGGTGGTTGAAGGGAATTACGTCCATTAGTCTGAGCCCTAATGGTAATAGATTGTTTACGCCAGTTCACTGCCTTTACCTATTTGGATCAAGGTTACGTGGCAGTGGGGCCTCCAGCACCCCCGACACGATAGGAAATTACCTTTGATAATGGCATGAGAGTTTTCCCAGGTAGGAAGGGTCCTAAGTTACTGTTGCTCTCAGAGGTGTGATTATGATATGTAATACAGAAACTTTCTAAAGCCGTTTCACGATTTAATCCGTACAGTGACACTGAATTATGCTCTGAAGGGAAAAAACATTGCAACACTTACTTGATGATAACTAGTTCAAATTCAACCCACACTAGTCAGGGACCGATCTACCAAGCCTTTATGAGGAAATGCCCAAATGACATTTATTCGAAGGAAGGCTAGTGGGTGCCCTTCTAGTGATGGGGTTTAAATTAGGAAAACTCCAGCCATAGATGTCCAGCCATCAGCCACTCTGCCACCATGTGTGCATGAATATGGAATACCATAGCTCTGGAGCTGTTTTTCATTGTCCCCCACCATCATCTTACTATGTGAGCCCCACAACAACAGAAAGCCAAGGGTCTGAATATTTAGCACATACTTCTACAAGCAGAGCTATCATTTGGCTCTGGCAAGGCCATGCTGTCTCTTAGCAGGTGCCGCAACCTTCATTTCTCTTGGAAATCTATTGGCATATCGTAGGCAACTGTGAAAAATAAAGATTCATACTGTGACCATATGATTCTCGCACAGATTGCAGGGTGAAGCTGTAGGAAGGTTAGAAACGGTAAGGAACGAGTTCTTTCTGTCTTGGACAGTCTCCAAATTACTATTGACCCAGCCCCAAGCATGTCTAGATGAAAAATGAATGTGCAGCAGTCCATGTCATATTGTCCCTTCCAATGAGTCAGGGATTTATCATGAAAGATATATTAAAAAGCTTTAAATGACCTTCTGTTATGCACACATATCTAGACCTTTAAAATGTGTAATTCTGAACAGTCCTGTTTACTGTATGTCCTTAGGGATTTTTTTTGTTTTAACAGCATGCAGCTTGACAGAAATACACTACCCAAAAAGGGATTAAGGTATATATTTTTTTGAGCATGACTGCTACTTCTCTGTTTTTCTGCAACTTTTTCTACTCTGTCTTTCCTTTTCTTTCTCCTTTTGTTGATTCTGTTTACAACAGAGTTCTTGGTACTTAGATGCAAAGCAAAAAACGTAGATTTTAACAATGGACTTTTTCTTTCCAAGTCTGCCTAGCAAATAAATTTCCTTTCAAGATATATCACTTGTGAATAAAGCAAATGCTGTTAAGGGTAGTTTCCTTATGCAATGAATCTTAAAAGGCATTGAATCCTGGAGAGCTAAAAGAGACAGAACAAGATACTTTTGCAGTTTAGTGGGACTTATTTTTGAAAACATTCTTGAAATGTTGAAAACAACATTTTAGAGGTGAATCTGAACTTGAATTCTAAATGCAAACACTTATGCAATTTGAATTGAAGATCTAGTAAAGGGAAAGGCTAGAAAATAATTTTAATATCCAAGGTTTGTAAGTAGAGAACCCTGCTCGAGCTTGTCTTCTTGATCCCTGTCCAGGAATATGCGGACTCCAACTTTGCTACTAACTCGCCACTGATTAGAGCTGTCCATCACAGAAAACAGAAGTTATCTACCCTCTTCTGCACTCAGTGGTTAAAAGAGGGGATCATTA
>VZTL01072274.1:6805-25227 GCA_013400535.1 Scopus umbretta | reverse complement strand
AAAAAAAAACCACAAAACCACACTTCTCCAGCTCCACTGAAGTCAAGGCAGACACCAACTCTTCATTCCTCCTGGGCATCCTAGGACATACACATTATACATTTGCAAGTTTCCACTGTCATGCAATGACACTGAACATTGGTTGAGGATCTCTCCCTGGCTGTCCCAGTCCTGCACAGAAAAAGACAGAAATGATTGTTATTCAAATCAAGACACCACAGAGGATATTTAGACATCAGGAAGTTCAGGTTAAGCCAAGGCTGTATTCCTTTCCTCATACACTTGCTGTAGCACTTGGAAAGATTCTGGCCAGTCTCTACAGTCAAGTCTATGCCTTGCGTGATCTTTTGCAGAAAAGCTATTCAAACAAATCCCAAACTGGCATATTTTTCACTACTCTCCTCAGTTGACAAGGATGAAATTTAATTTGCACTAATTAGTCTGAAGTGATGGGAGCCTGAAATTAACTTCACACTGTAATTTAGAACCTTAAAGTGTTTTGTGTCTAACCCACACATTAGATACTGAGAGCTATATTCAGACTTTTTCTTTTAGACACCTAAGTGTAACATTGCAGCACCTAAAATTTAGGCTTCTCACCCCACCAGGGTGATTCAGAATCTAAATTAGAAGCTCATTTGATCTTGGAAAAACAGAGAGTCAGGTGCCTCTAAAAGCCGTCAGAGGGCAGTTCAGTAAACTTAGATTGATAGTGCAGAGTCTTCATTTTCTTGTAAGATGACTCAGTGGACCCGTAGGGTAAGCCTTGCAATTCAAAATGCTGAGTTCTCCTTTGGCCTGTTGCACGGAGAAAGCAGGTGCCCTTTCTGAGTTAAATTAGTAAACGGTTCAATTGCCAGAAGAGGTCACTAGGTCTGCCAGCCCCCCTCAGCCTAAGTCTGGGACTCCCACTGACATACCAGTGTTTTTTCTCCAAGCAGGACATTGGCTGTTCATCCTTTTGTTGCTAGTGGTAGGGGCTGCAGTCCTATGTCATGCAATCTGTGAGCCAGAGCATCCAGTGAACATCAATCTTGGCTATACTGGATATTTGGGGTTGGGTGACCGGAGCTCTGCATCTGCAAGAGGCATTTCACCTGCCTTTTGCACGTGCTGATTCAAGGCCAAGTCCATGCTTGCCAGCCACCCTGGATTCCCTTCCAGTGACTTCATGGAGCACATTCCAGGAGTCTGCCGACACTGCTGCACCCTGGTGGACAAACACCCTTTCCTTTCTGTCTTCAGCTTCAATCAGTGTTCCTATTTTTTACAACAGTTTGAGGAAAACACAATTATTTGGCTGTTAAAGCATAACATTTTGACCCAGTTTTGATTATCACCAGGCCCTGTCCGCTGCAAAGACCTTCAGCTCTGGATTGCCCAGGGCTTCAGTAAGGCTATCCAATTCTTTGTATCAAAACTCATTCTTAGCTTTATAAACAAAGTTCAGTCCTACCAGCTCCAGTGATGCAAGTGCTTAACTAACAGGAGTGGAGATAATCACGTGCTTAAATCCTTTGCTAAATTAGTGTCCCAGAGAGGAAGAGGATTAAGACGCATGCCCATTGATCGCATGTGATTTTAAACTATGGTAGGTTCTACTGAATTTTCTCATTAGAAAGCTCAGCAGGCCATTCACTTTGAAGGACACTGTTTATTTTATTTCATTATGTCAGAAAGCAGTTTTGTTTTTTCAGTTAGTCTATGAAGTTGAGCCTGAACCTTTATGCAGTCTCTATTCAGCTTTCTCCATATACGAAATCAGCAGCTTTCCATTTACTTCAGAGGTAAATAACCAATAAACTCCAACCCAGAATGAAATTTTGGAAATTAGAAACCTTCCCAGGCCTCAGCTGAGCCAGTTTGTTTTCACACTCCTGGCCATGCCGTGGGAAGCAGTGTGTGATATCCTGAGCTGTCCAAGGTATTTCAGGACTACAGCACTGAACCTCATTGCGACGGTTAAAATGCCTACTTAGCCATTCCTAATTGAATATGCAAATTGCAAACCCCACATTAACATCTCAGAAATGTGTGATTCTGTACCCACTAGTGTTTATTTGCAGTTTGAACAGTTTGTTTCTGGAAGGAGAAGAAGGAAAAAAAAGCTTTCAAGCTTGTCCATTAAATTATTCTACCAGCTGTCACCTTATTAAAAAGTCTGCAGTTATTAATAAAACTGCTTTAAACCACTCACCAGAAATTTCAAATTTAAGAACAAACTCCCTTCCCCCAAGGCTTCCTTGGAAAGGTTCTCAGATTCACTGACAACCTCAAATACTTATCTCTCATCCTGCCAATATTCCTGTATGCAGTACAGCAGAACCTAACAAGAATATGAATGTAGATTTTCAGATCTGAAGGTGAGAGGGAACAGGACGGATTTGTTCTCTAATAACAACTGCCAAAACACAGTACAGAAATTCTGACAGAAACTGAAATTCCAAGTAAACCTTTGTCTTTTTTGTGTATTTATAACAAATGGTGTAAATTAATAAACAAACCAGGAAGAAATAGAATACATGATTTATAGAAGATGGGGGGGAAAGGAAAGAATTGAAATTGAAAAGCAGAAGATGTAACCCTCTCTTGTGCACCATAGAGCAAAATATCAAGATTAATCTGAAAACATAACTTTAGGTCAATAGAAGTCAAGAAAGTAAAAATTTATTACCAGCCTCCATCATCACAGTTCCTCAGCTGAAGAAAGAGACTTCTAATGGAAAAAAACAAATAACAGTAGAAATTCCCTCACACACATACGCAAACAAAAATAAACTCAGGAGTAGATTATGATGTCAAACTCATCGATTCTGCATCACACAAATAAAGATGGATTGTGACATCAGGTTAATAAGTTGATACAATTCAAGGTATTGGGCTGTTGTCAAAGCCCTGATTGTGTGGATTTTGCTAACTCTGCACCTCTAGCTTTTTGGGTTGCTATCTAGAGCTCATCCAACTGGAATTGGCACAGTTTATGTCCGTTTGTTCTGAGCAGCAAACAAAAAATGAAACTACTGCTGGATTTGAGCCATGACTATCTCAAGTGTGGGGCAAGTGAGGTAAACACCAAATTGAGACCCAGAACATAAGTGCCAGTGAAAGCCTGGAAATGGGGAAAGGAGGCAAACTTTCACTTTGTAGCACTGCTATCGGCAAGAAGGAGGGGGAAAAGCTGCTACGCTTCTCGCATTTCTGAACTGGGAAAGCAGATCACTGTAATCACAGTCACTGTGACTATCTCAATTTTTTTTTTTTTAATTTCCTTGCAGGGAGAAATATAGAAAGAAAGAAAGAGAGGAAACAGAGGGAGCTAGCACAGATGAGGATTTTGAGATGCCTCTGTGATTTTTGCTGGTGAAGAGAAAAATTACTTACCTCATCCAAAATGAGCAGTTTGATCCTGCCTATGTGGAAATAAAAGCAGTTAGTAGTTCAACCATCAGCATGCAGACTAGTCGGAATTCCTGCCTATGTATATTTTCCACTAGACAGTGATAAATTTTTATTTGGGATTTTTTCAGCATCTTGGTCATTCTTAATTTCTTACTAAAATTTCTTACTACATCAGAAAGTTCAAATTGTATTCAGCTGGTGCTGAACAGGATAAACAGTACTTTCGATCTTGTAAAAGTTGACAGTATTCTTGTTCCAGCTGATCAGCCCTCTGTGTTGATGCTTCCATCATGTTCTCTAAAGAAAAGTAACACCATCAGACTGGCATCAAAAAGGGGTCTTCCATACGAATAACCAAAAGGAACAAAGACATTACATCCCACAAGGCATGTCTCTGTCTTTCCATTTTGGAACCACCCCCAGACTTGTCATCCATCTATTTGGATGCCCAAGAGAAGCATCCCACCATCCTTATTCCAGCCTCATGTCAGTTCAATTTCTTTGCTCTCTATTAAATCAAAACAATTCCCATCAAATCTCACAGTGTAGTGCTCTCAAACTGTAGCCCACCTCATCACTCCAATTTATTTCAGTGCTTTTAGAAACCTTAAGTGTTCTCTGGTATCCTAAATTCAGTATACTTACAAAAGGCCAAGTCTGGCCTTTTCTGAGATTCCTACTGACTCACTGGAACATAGACAGGCAGATGAAATAACACTCCTTTTCCTCACACTCAATCCTGAGAATGATAACATCTGCAAGAAGTATTAAGAGTAACCACAAGGCTTGGAAGAGAATGAAAATTAATACAATTCTATATTTTTATAGTAATGATGATATTAAAAATGTTTCATTTGTTGGGTCACCATCATCTTCAGACTCTACCTCAACCAACAAGGCTTCATTCAGTGGCGTGTTCAGTCCTGAGGAATTTGAAAAAAGTCATTGTTTACATCTTTGGATGTTGCAAATTCTTACCTTGATAGACTGGAAATGTTTGAGATTAATTAACTCTACTTTCTTTACATGGTAATTCTGCTTGTTTGTCTCCAACCTCTTCCTTCAATTTTAAATAGATTTTCTGATAAATGTAGAGAGTGATGTCTGACAACCATTAAGCGCTAATCACTCTTTTGCAGCATAGATCAAATTTAGTCAAATCAGAGGGTGAAAGAGCTGCCAAGAAAATTCAACAATAAATGAACAAAGAGTGAAAAAATAAAATTAGCTCACCAGTTATGCAGAGAACCACACTGTCATGGACCTGAGTACCCCAGCCTGACAGCCAACTTCAGCCAGGACGGCCGCCCACAGCCCAGGATCCCCATTTCATCTCAGCCTGGAGAAATCAGTGTCTGCCCCAGCAACACCACAGTGGGTCCCCGAGGCCCCCAGGCCCTGCCTCCTGGGTGGACCTCAGCCCTATGCTGTAGTAGTGCATCTCCTGGATGGATCCCTAGAACAGACATCGTAGCTTTTCCCTCACTCCGTCTCTGGCCTTGTTGCCTGGATGAACTTTGGCCTCACATCATCGTCTTGTCTCCAGCCCTGGCCCTGGCCCTGGCTCTGGCCCCATCTCCTTACTGGACCCCCAGAATGGACCCTGGCCCTGGTTCATCCGTCCACTGCATTAGGAGTGGTCAATGGACCCCGTTGCCCCTTGGCTCTGCCTGCTGAGCTCAGATGCTGCAGGACAGTGCCCTTTGGTGAGGGCATGTATGGCACTGGGGTCACTTTGGCCCTTCAGGAGCAGCCAGCCCTTGCTATGCCCTGAGAGATTCTTCTAGACTTGAATGTACTAACTCTGAGCTGCACACCTTCCTTGAACAGTTCAGATGATCCATTTAGAAAACATGACGTATTACTCTTTTTGTTTCTTTTTCCCAGTTAGGCTTTTATAACATTTTGAAACACAGCAGCACCAGGACGTTTTCCTCACTTCCTTTTACGTTGTTCACCATCTTTGTTTGTAGCAACGGGCAGAAGTTTGGGTACAATGTCTGTAGTAACTAATTCCTCCAAGTGTGCAATATATGGACTTGAGGCTTACACAAAAGCTGCAACAGTAACAACAACAACAACAACAAAACCAAACTGGAAAGAAGAAAAAGGTCCTCTAAAAACTCTTTACAAAATAAGGCATTTGAGGAGTTACTTCCAAAACCACCTGCACAAAAAGCTTCTGTGTCTCTGGAACTTCCCAGAATAAACCTACCAGCTACCTCCCTGTGTTCTCCGGCCCACTCACTCCCTCATTGTGTCCAGCACATTCGCATGCCCCTCTCCAGAACAGGCAGCCTGTAGGTCTCTACAGTCCATAGCCCGGAGTAAGGACCTGTTGCTCACACTCACAGTGAGTCCCAAAGCGGGTTGAGTTGCCACAACGCACTGGAAGATGCAGAAAGGAGACTGTTGTGCCTTGCTTGCTGCCCTGTAGTCCTTCCTTGTAGTCCCTGCTAAAAGCAGCATGTTGAAATGTGAAACAACTTAGAGACTTGTTTACTGTTCTGTTTTCATTACTCACCTAGGTCATGTAAAGCCTACAGAGGTAAATGGAACATTTGGGCTGTTGTGACTTTAGACAAAAATGTTTATGTAAAAAACCTGTATTTTTATTTTAATGCCACTACCAGCAAGAGATTGCATGGTAATGTCACAGTATTATGACAGGCAAAACCCAGAATATTACAATTAAGTTTGTTGTTCTATGAACTCTTAACAGAACATATAGCTTTACTCATGCACACCACTACTTCACTAGAAGTTAAGATTACAAAGAAATATGTGAATCAAATAAAAGTATCTATTTTCCTACTAAATGTTTTTAGTGGCACAGAATCTGTCACTGTGAAAAAGTGAAATGATTAGGCTTTCAGTAGAGTAACAGAGTAACTAGACTTTTTAATACACATCATTTTCAAAATGACAAATCTAAAATTAGTCTTTTGAGCTTGCATACGTGGGGTTTTCAAAAATACTGGGGTGATTTAAAAATCTCACTAAATTCAAAATACATTTTCTAATTAAGTAGTGCAGTTTTCTTAGCTCTCATGACTTCCCAAAGTTATTAGAAAATGTTACCAGGCAGGTATGACATGAACAATGTTTATCAGTTTCCTTTTTTTAAGGGTGTTTTATTTTTCACTGTCTTTTCATGGCAAGCATGAAACTAAGCAATAGTTACAGAATATACAGCAAAAATAATTTATATCAAAGCTGAAATTCTACTTGTTATTACAAATCTAATAGAGCAGGTACAAGACAAAGAACATTCAAAACTTACAATCTTAAAGTATGATTTTTCAGAAGGATACATACAGGCATGTAGGTTCTACCAAATGCCTGACATAAGGCAGTGGAAGAACAGTTTGCTAAAATGTTTTGCACTGTTTGAGGTACATTTGCTCTGTACTGACCCAAGACTAAGTAAGACTAAATAAAGATATGTCTATTATCAAAGCAAGCTCCAACACAATACATTTTTGTGCATGTAGGTTGTCATAAAAACTATTTCCATTAACTGAAAAAGTGGATATCCAGTGTAACCAGATATCTTCAAAGGGTGAACTAGATTCAGTGCTAATCACATCACTCTCATTAGCTGTTGTGAAGCAGCAATGCACTCCCTGTGATGAGGAAATCTTTTTCTCCAAAAATGGATGCTGACATGGCAGGTATTGAGTCCATGCAAATCTCACCTGCTTCTGAAGAACTGCGTAAATGCTCCATGCTGGGACCACCCAGCTGGGTTTCAACTATTTCATGACACATCCAATCTGTGCTGATAAAAGAAACAGTTCTAATTTAAGATGCTTACACAACAAGGGTGGATAGAAAACAGGCTGTAGAGAAGGTACAGCGTATCTTCGATAGCCTTTAGGTGGTTTCTTCATGAAGAAACTTTCCCTTTAGGAAACAGTATAGAAAGTATGCAGGTTTTGAAATCACAAAGACATTATCAGAACAGAAATATTTGCATTCTGGTAGAAACCATAAACAGTGAGTAATTTCTGGGATTGGTAGGCTTCGTTCTTCACTGTTGTCAAACTGAATTAGCCTCAAAGGATCTACCTGAGTAAATATACCTCAGAGGTAACCACAGGCTTCCCAGTGTATTTACACAGGGGATAAAGACCCTTTTTTTTTTTTTTTTTTCTGTTCATATCATCCTATTTCTTTAGTTTACACAGCTAACATTTTCCTGCTTCCCAGCGGAATATACAGCAAAAATTTCTTTCTTAGCCCACTTTACTGCCTTTAAAGACTGACCAACTGAGGAAGTCCTCAAGTATATTCCTGTTTGAAAATTGCATATTAAAACCAAAGAGGGTTACTATAGAACAGCTTCTCAGTACTTTTCCTTCATATGGCTTTTCACAGGGGAAATTCTCAAATATTTCCTTGACAGTCTCAAACAAGAGTGCCCTGCCTTGTTCTGTGGCTAAGCCTGGCTAGTTTCTACAGGAGGGTATCATCTAACACATCTAATGTCTAGATGTTAGGCTACTTGTTCACATTCTCTCCAAAATCAACAGAAAGCTAGGCACTGCCGTAAGGCAACTCATCCCATCCTCAAGTGTGTCAGACAGATTGGCTGGATCACCACCTGCAGCTGTCTTCATGGGTAGCCTAGACAGTGGGACTCCACCAGGCACCTGCAGTGTGAAACACTTCTCTAACCTAGGTCTCCAGTGCCAACTGAGATTGCCTGAATCTTCATGTCCTGCCTGAATGCCTCTCCAGAAGGTCCCCACCTCTCCTACAGCTCCCGTGTCTTTTCTGCCAGCCTCATATGGATGCCTCAGATATCCTACAGTGTTTCAAACTGCATTACATGCCTATACTTTGGCAACTGAATCATCCTCTGTTTAGATGCCACATGTTTAGTGGTTGGTGTAATCTATTACATGTCAATACATGAAAATTATGTCCACTCTCTATCATTCCCATTGATAGAGACTAAACAAAACTACAAAGACACTTTTTTTTTTTTTTTAAATAGGGATTGTCATAATATTCTGGCCAGTAGTACAGCTGTGCATACACAAATACACTTTGCAAACAGCTCTTGGGGTTTCTGTCCCCTATCCTCTCCTCATTCCCAGTCTCTAGGCAATCTCATAAGCAAACTCCCAGCCAGGCTATCTCCTTGTCTTTCATTTCTTCCAGCAGCTCTTCACTTCTCTTAAATTTCTTGCCATTAGAAGTGGTGGTAGTGGTACAGTCATGGTCATGACTGACATCATCACTGCTTTTGCTGCTACAGTAAGGAAGTCATCATTGTTGTTGTCACCTCTTATTTGTACTAATGCCTAGAAACTTCAGTTCAAAACAGTAACCTTATTCTGCTAGTTTCAAGAAACAACACCTGTCCTGGAGAACCCAAAATCTAAACAGACAAAGAGACAGAAGGCAGGAGAAAAAAATAATTTGAATGCAGACATCCGTCCGCATAAGAAGTGTCTTCATCATAATTTTCATTGAAGTAATTTCTCTGGAAAAGTTAGCAAGACAGTAAACGGCATTAACTGTGCTAATATATGTCCTCCAGCATACACCCTTACTGTCAGAGTCCCTATATGGTATTTCCAGCAGCGGAAGGGGGAATCTAGTGCTAGATATGCCAGCCAGCTCTGGATCCACCCACCCCTAGTGCATCCCAGTTTAAGGTCAAGCTGTGACAGATTCTTTAAAAAATGAACCAACAAACAAAACTCTACATGTAGCCTGATAAATTCTTTACCCATGGCAGGATTTAATGCAGTTGACAAGAAAAAATAATTGATCAACATTAAAAGATGGTAATAATATAATACAGAAATAAGCATATCTGTCACCTAATTTAGTGGCTTAATTTAATATTTTAGGAAATTAATTTAATATTCTTTGCTTTTATTTTGTGGATCCATCAGAGTGTTTTATCATTCTGTTTGATTTTCCATTTTCCATTAATTTCTGTCAGAGCAGCACTGCTCTAAGATTTCCATAATCTAATCTGCTTTTTTTTTCTTGTTGATTTATAATTTAAATTTAAAATTTGGTTTGGCCTTTGATAATTTAAGCTGGTTTTAAACAAGTAACATATGGTACTGGAGTCAGATGTCTGTAACAGGTGACAATAATCTTCCTCACTTTTCAGAGATGATCTTTCAACCCTCTCAAAAACTTTACAGAAATGAATAGGCTGAGGCTAACTTGTTTATTCTGAAATGAGCTCTCTGAACATCCACATAGGAAAGGAGAGTTCCTCCTGACACATTGCTGACTCCTGCGAGGATTATGAAATTACTTCACAGTGGATCTTAGAGTCACAAGTATTCAGCATCCTCATATACAATCATTGTCTTACTCCATGGTTTACCTGACATAAGTGAACACACTCGCAAAACCCTCACTTACAAGCATAACAGCTATGTCAGCTGATGTCAACTAAATAAAAAGGAGACAAATACATTAACTATCTAAAAATTTAGGTTCATAGATAAGATGCAATTACAAAGCAAGAAGCAAATGGTGAACAGGAAAGTTTTTATTTGCTACAGTTAAAATGGACTGGACCAATGTCAGAAGACCTAATTACTAAGTTTGTTCACATTTCCCTCCATGGGATTCTGCAGCAAGATGTAAACTGTGGTAATAACTGAATACATCAGTCTTGTGAGGCTCAGTATTGATTGAATATAACATTAGAAGAGAGCAGGAAAAGGAGCACTTTCCGCAAGAGTTTGGCGGGGGCAGGGAGTTAAAGTGTAAAACCTTATTGTAATTTTCATTTCACCTATTTGCAGACAACTGAGTGGATGTCTACTTTCAAGTCAGGGCAAAATCATTTTGTTAAAAACAAAGTTAATCTCTTGGAAAGGCTATGCAAGACATTTNGCTGGGGGTTGCCCCAACCCATGTGCAGGACCTTGCACTTGGCCTTGTCGAACCTCATGAGGTTCACACAGACCCACCTCTCTAGCTTGTCTCTTTGGATGATATCCCATTCTTTTGACACCATTACATGCACCATTACAATATGAGAAGACTGAATAACAGCATAGAGGCATCTAGTGACCAAGAAACAATGATTTCAGAGCAGTGTGAGATGATTTATACAGCTAGTGAACTTCAGTGGTAGCTGAGATAATTTAGCCTGTATACAAAGCTTCAGGTAGTCAATTTTCTATATCACAACAGTACAATTTGCAGTGTTTTCATTTCTTTTATGTCAGAGGAAACTCTATGTCTGGAAAATTTCAGTATTCTTACTCTACTGCTAATGGTTTGTCCCATCAAGGATCTCTAGTCATCTCCCTTCACTCAATTCTCATGCCTGCTTCCAGTCCAGGTATGCTTGCCAGGGAATCTCTGTGGCTGCTGAGTTCTGGTATTATCCGCCAGGCTCCTTTCCCAGGCTCTTTCTCCAATTCCTGTTGTTCTTCCCACTGTATTTTTATCTGTTTTCAGCAGTGGAAAATAGGTGGTAGATTCAGTAGCAGAGCCACTGAGAGCATCTCCTTTCTCTCCCCAAAGAAGCATGGACCCATTGTAGCCTGCAGGTTTTTGAAGCTGTAGTTACAGGAAAGATCCTGCTCAGTTTAGGTGTCAGCTGGAACATGCTCAGGGACATAAAATTGCAAAAGGACACCTCTTGCTGAAATCCATGTTTAAGTTCCAAGCACATGCGGCGAAGATTTATTTCAAAAAAAGATTACCAAATGTTTCACAGGAGAGAAAATCATATGTTTTTTCCCCGAGCCTCTTATTGAAGACAAATTAATTATTTGAGTGAAGGTCTCCTCTCTCCTTCAAAAATACCCACCTAAGGGATATATTTTGTCTGGAAAAGTTTCATCCAAGTGAAATTCAAGTTCAGTACACAGATAAGAATTAAATACATGCTCTTATGTGGGAAGTATTAAACAACCTGAATAACATTGAATGGTTCCTCCTCCACTAATAACACCTATTTACTTTCTTTCAGTTGCATGAGGAACTATACTATCCCCAGCAGTTTGCTAGCAATATCAGGCTTTTATCTTTAATGCCATATTCTTTTTTTTTGTTTTTTCAAACAAAGAAATAGCTGAGAAACAACTGTGAATGTTTCATTTGCCTATGAAAAAGAAGGAGGGTCTATCTCCATAAATTGCCCTGCCACGTTACCTTTGTGAACCAATATTGTTCTGTATACTTGGATCCAAAAAGGAAGTGTAGTGCCACACTTCTTACTGCATCTACACAGGACAGTCATTATGTGCTATTTTATAATAATTTAAATGAGAAGAGAAATGTGAATTAATACTCAATGTGTGGTAAGATTAACAGTTTGTTAACTCCTATACTTAAAGTACTTTCTATTGAAGTACTGAAAAAGGCATGTGTAACACAAATGCTCTCAGAAGTAACAGCACCTTTTACAAACTCATTGAGATTAAATTGTAATACAAATTAGCTAATAAAGGACTTAATTAATAATTCTTTAAACTCAAACACCTAATAAGAAAAAAGAAGAAAGAACAAAAGTGACTGCTACCTAGCCCTTCTGTGAAAAAAAAAATCAATGCTATATAAATAAACACAAAACAAATCACTGTAGAATGGCAATAGATGTTATTCCTTAAAATCAAAGTACATCCACTGCAAATTCACAGATACCTATGCAGTTTAATCAATGCCATAAACTGCAAGCAAAACACAATTCTGAAGAATATTTAATATTCACAGCCCAAGAGATAAATTAGTACAGTTTCTCAATACTTCACAGTTAACATGACCTTAGTAGCTCCACATGGCATATTTTTCTAAAGCATCATTAGATAGACAAATACCTTTCAAGAATCCTGGCCCCTCTCTTTGGGAATATAACTCATAAAGCTAAATGAAAAACAGCACTCAACAAGTACTTAAATTCACTGTTTGGATCCTTTTGGAAATACCTTTGAGGACTGATGTAAATCACTCAGCACATAAAGAAATGTATTTACATTTCAGAGGAATGAAGGAAAGTCCAAAATAAGTGCTCTGACCCTAGTCTCAACCAATGCAAACATATGCAGTGTTTAAAACAGTCAGTCAGCTCTAAGGAACTATAAAAGAACGTTTTTATGGTCGGTTTGGCTACTGTCCCTCAAGGAGAACTCAAAGCAACTATGGAGATACTTGCCCTCGTTCGCCTCTCCATCACAACGATGCCCATTCAGCCTCTCTTGGCTCCCCAAGCAGAACATAGTCAATAATTTTGAAGACTGCATCCCTGCTCTCCCTGCAGTGACAATCAAGGGCAGGGGGATCTCCAGCCATGAACAGTGGTCTCAGCACACCAGCAGCTCAGTCCCTATCCTATTCTCCAGTGAAGTCACTTCTCAGTTTTCAACTTGCTGGTGTACATAAATCTCTGCTATTCAAAAAAATACTTCATTCTTCAGTTCCTTCTTCAACCACAGAAGTTAAATAGAGGAGGGAAAGGCAGGTTGTTTCTTCACTCCTCAATATGTATACAAAACCAAACTTACAAGGAATGTTGCCATACTTAACCAGTATGTGTGGAACACTATGAATGGGGCTGAAGAGTATAAACACAATTTGTTTGCATTCTCAGATGCCCTCTCCTAAACACTTTTCAGGTTTAAGTGTTACAAATGCCATTTAATGCCACCATTCCCACAGATGCAGTTGTTCCTTCCACAGACACCTCAGGGCAGTGAATTCCCAAAACATGAGATTCATGCATGGGGACACAGGCTGGGAGATGACCAGTCACATAGTGCAAGAGCATACCTACTACATGAGCAAGGCAGGACACAAAGTTTGGCTGCCACATGGGAGCGTAGGAATGTATGGAGCACAGTGCCACAGCTTCTCCTGTCCTTATGCACCAGGTGCAGCTGGGGAAGAGACAGCAGAGCTGTCAGTCAAGAGTGTGTGGAGGGGAGCCCTGAGGGAAGGAAAGGTAGCAGCAGCAGCAGCAGCACTAATGTGTGAGACGTGGCATGGCAGTAGGCAAGTGTGAGGAGACAGGTGCTAAAGGATCTCACATTCACCACAGGAGACTTAACAGGCCTGCTTTACATCTGCACAGTACAGGGGAATAGCAGAAGGTGCAACATATCCATCTGGAAACTTAGTGTAGTAGGGAGTCATAGATCAGGCAAGAAGTGCCATGGAAGGATCCAATCCCTTGAATTCCAACAGACCAAGATCCACAACTTTAACCACATCAACAGGGCAAAACAGGAGTGGGGTGAAAGCAACGCCCAGCTGTCTGCTCCATATACCTGCCACCACCAGACACCACATGCAGTTGTTGGCAGGTACAGAAGACTACTGCTACAATGAGTAGCAGTAATTGCCACTAATGTACAGTGCACTACAGTTTCTACACACCTTTATTTCTGACTGGCTTGAGCAGGTAAAGAAAAGCTCTGCTTTCTTCTGTTTTACAGGGACCTGCAAAGAGATCATAAATGGATTCCAAAAACAATTCTAGGATGTCGCCATTTATCCTATCTGTCCCTTCAGACCTTCCCACAAATCTATGCACTGGCTGGTGGCTTCTAACCATTGCTAATTATCCCGTAAGTGTTTAATAGTCTCCCCTCAAACTGTTCAGCAAGAGGTTGAGTTGTGACAGAGATCCATGTCCCTTAGCTTTTTCTTCCTATATGACACAATCTGAAAAGTATTGGACTAGGGATATAGCTTCTATTTACACATAGCAATGCTGCCTTTGTTCTAGAACCACCATGTCATTTCCAAAACAGAGAGCTCATTACAGCTGTTTCTACAGATGATGCCTGTTGTTTTTGCATAGAATTATAGAATCATTTAGGTTGGAAAAGACCTCTGAGATCATCTAGTCCAACTGTCAACCCAACACCACTATGCCTACTAAACCATGTCTTGAAGTGCCACATTTAGACATTTTTTGAACACCTCCAGGGATGGTGACTCCACCACCTCCCTGGGCAGCCTGTTCCAATGCTTGGCAACTCTTTCAGTGAAAAATTTTTTCCTAATATCCAATCTAAACCTCCACTGATGCAACTTGAGGCTGGTCCCTCTTGCCCTATCACTTGTTACTTGGGAGAAGAAACCAACATCCACCTCAGTACAGCCTCCTTTCAGGAAGCTGCAGAGAGAGATATGGTCTCCCCTGAACCTCTTTTTCTCCAGGCTAAACAACCCCAGTTCCCTCAGCAGCTCCTCGTAAGACTTGTGCTCTAGATCTTTCATCATCTTCATTGCCCCTTTGGATGTGATACATGTGATACACAAGAACCCTCACAAGGATCCCTGTGGAATTGTGTACATCCATAGGTGGGTGTTGGTTGCAAGAGCATTTTAATGAAGCTGTTCCCAAGCCTGATGGAAAAATGCCAAGGACATCTTACGTTTAGAGGAAGGTGCCTCTGAATTACCCAGTTATGGAAAGGTCAGTCTTCTTTTGGCAGAGATACTGAAGTGCAGTTACTTCTAAAATGTGGAATAATCATTTTCCCACAAATGCCCACTATCATGTACCTTGGGATGATCCAGACCAATTAAAATAAAATTAAGCTCTACAGGCCCAAGCCATCACTCACTATCAAGTGACTGTGAAAGACAGAACTTTTTTAGCATATTAAGAATCCCCAAAGCTCTAGTATATCTTATAGCTAACAGAAAAAGCAAGTTATAGGAAAAGATAACATATTCTCCTAGGTGAGCATGTGGAGTTTCTTTAGAAGACTATGTTGCTTTACACTTAAGAGGAGACTTTTTTGTTTTTTTATTGCAAAACTGTGTAGTAGCAAGGATCAGTAAGAATCAAGAAACCATTTAAAGACTCATTTACTTTCAGCTGGGCACAGGAAAGGAAAAATTGTGTTGGCCTGGAGGGGAAGAGAAAACTTGAGGAAGGAAATAAAACTAGAAAACAACTAGAGCAACATCATGTCACTGAAGATAAAAGTTTAGTTTCTGGCATCTCATTTATCTTGATAACTTGATAAAGGAATATAACGGATATTTATTCCCAAATTTAATTCATACATATTTGTTGATAAGGATGTGCTCTTTTGACTTTTTCATAACCTACTGGAGATAAACATCCTTAAAACAGACCCTCCAGCACTTTCAGAAGCCAGCCTTCCATCTATAATTAACAGTGTTCTCTTTTTCTCAGAGTTTTGACCTATCTTCTGTATGGATTTCAATAATACTGTTTATTAGCCTCTTTATTATGTCTAATATGTCAGACAGTCTGTCATAAACACAGCTTAAAATGCAATAATCAGAAAAAGAAAGTCACTAGCTTTATCAAGCAATAACTCCCCAGTCACAGCCTGATCTCAGCACACATTATTTCATCATGCAAACCAAAACAAGATTGGCAAGGAGAAACATAAGAACTTGTCAAATATTGCCAGAAACATTTTAACAGATATGATAATACAGTACATTAATTAGTGTTTACAGCTTGCCAAAGACTTAAATGAGTGAGAACTGGTGAGGTTGACAACTAAAGGTAAGATGGATATGAGAATTACACACCTGAATGTTATTTTTTTTCCATGGTGGAGCAGAAGATAAGGGGAGATGGCTCATTAAGACAATCTGCAATTGGGAACAAACTACGTTTCATAAGAGTTGACTCAAAGACTGTTTTTGGAGCTTATGGTGAATCCCACTTTCTAAATTTCTCCATGTGAAGCAGAACTAATCAAACTCATTTCCTAGAGATATGTGTCCTTCTTCTGGTCATTGCTGTAGTCCCTCAGTCTGGTAGTCCTTGATTCTTGTATGACACCCCTCTAACACGGGGATGCAAGAAGAAGTGTGGATGGTACAAGCACAAGCCGCAGTTCAAGATGTGGTCTGTTAGTTACAAATATTTTGCCTATTGTAGACTTCTGTTAGCAGCTAGTAGATTAACAGTCCAGAAATGCTGAGTTGTGCCACACTGGGGCAATAGCTTGGGTCTCTTTCACACACATTGACACTGGTTTTCACCAGAGTTACAAAATTTTAGTTATCTTAATGACTTGCAGGTCAATTTGCCCAACAGATTTAAAAGATACGAGAAAGATGATTTGACTGACAGGTGGATCATACCACACCCATTTATGTTGGAAATGAGGCTAAGAAAAATAAATGCAACTTGCTTCTGATGGATTGTATTATCTAGATTCTGATATCTGATTTGTGTATTTGACAGAAGGTGAAGGGAAAGAAGAGGGAAGAGGGAGGACTGGTAAAAATGATTGGTGATCTTTAATACCCTGGAGCAGCAGGTGCTCTCTTCGGCTGGAAATGCTCTAATGCACAAATTTAGGTATGATCTATTGAGTTCACATGAGATGCTGAATTTTCTCTGCTTAGCCATTTGTTACACACGGGATGTTGAGACAGAATTATACTCCAAAGTTTTGCTAGCCAAGCCCATAGCTGATGGCATACATCGGTTTCTACAAAGGCCCACCGTAACAGCAGTATCTGGGCTTGCAGGGCCCTTGCGGCTCACACCATGAAGACAAGAGCATGAGCCCCACAAAGGAAAGGTTACTGCTACCAAGGCTCTGGAAAATACTGCCAGAGAAGCTTAGCTGAAAGGGTAAAGAGCTGCAAGCAGAGGGCAAGTTGCAAGATTGCAAGAGGAAAGCTTTTAGTACTACAGGGGTTAATTCACCCAAGGAACTGTGCAACACATTGAACTGTTAACACTTAACTTGCCATTTGTGGAGGTTGCTTGGAGCACTTCAGAGTATGAAAGTCAGTAAACAAAACCAAACTCTATTATTGCATTCTGTGGCGTTGTCTGCTCCAAAACAGTATAAATCAGTGTCAGGAACCAGACAGACAGTGCACCTGCAGCTACAAAAGCTTAAAAGCACAGAACTGTCTCTTTCCTTGAGCACTGATTTCAAGACAGCAAATTCACCAATTCGAGTATCTTAGAGAGTATGAGTGCCCGGATAACACTACAGCTGTGGTCAGCTCTATACAATGCCTTTGCAGGCTCACACCCTCTCTCAGCCCCTCCAATTTTAGCTATATCCCTGTGATATGGTCACAGCTGTGGTGCAGCATCTAACTCTGTCTGATTGCCAGGTGGCAACCATGCCCCTTATATGTGAGCCATGAAGAAATATATAGTGTAACTCACAAAAGGCACAGACTCAGTGAAAAAATTGCTGCCTTTTCTCACAGGTGAACCATCCCACCATTTCACTGTCCATAAATGTAAACATGAGATATGGACTGCTGAAGGCACTCCTTGACTGGAGATACAAGAGCATATAACACCAGCCATGTGTATGATGAACACATGACAAATGAACAAGTCTGCTGTCAAAGGTCTGCACGTCTCACCTCCCTTCTCAGATGTATAGGACTTGGTGAGTTTAAGCCCAAGACATGCTGTGGTAAAGTCATTAAAATGCATGTAATGTGAAACCAAGTCCCCAGCTCATTTACCACAAAAGGAATTATGTTACTTCAGAGCAGCTGAGGACCTGGTCACATTGCAGAATAAATGAGAGCAGATGACTTTACGTCAAAGGGACTCCTCAGCTCAGTTTGGTTACCTGCTAGGATATACGCTGTTTGGCCCTGGCTGTACCAGAGCAGGCAGTCCTCTGGTGCAAACATCTCCTTTATCTATGCAGGTTATGTGACTTCCAAGCCAAGAACATGCCCCCAGAGCCTCTGTACCTGAAATATGGGTAGTTGCAGGGCAGGGCAGGTCACAGTCACAATCTCTACCCAGACTAGAAAAATCAGGTGGTCTTAGTGAAGGGCTAGACTACTAATGTGCCTCCTTATTAAACCCACCTGCATTTATGTCCCAATTAGGCTAGTACTTTCCTCTGCCAGGTCAATAGGACACCTGCAATATTTCACTTATGACAAGGAAAATATCTGGAAGTGCTAACAGCCTGGATGATAGCTTTCTAATGAGAAAAGATCCTTATGCAGGATAAGGGGGTCATTGTAGATGAACAGGAATAGGAAATTCCTGACAGATCAGTTAATGTGAGGGAAAGGTGGAGGGGGAA